>OMKZ01002777.1:5962-67201 GCA_900302535.1 Neoniphon sammara | reverse complement strand
CCCCCCTTCCCTATTCATCTTAGCAAAATCGAACACTCCTGAGAATCTTACATAGAAGATATCATATGTCTATCCTTCGCATACCACATGCTGACACACACTTGGGTGTTGCACCGCATCCACTCACCATTTGTTTTCTCACTGTCGGCAGGTTTCATCTGGATAGGATGATGCATCTGAAAAACAGGGTGGAGGAACGGTTAACACTGCACATGTCGATATCTGGCTATCCCCAGATGCCACCATCGACAAAACAGGTGCTTGGCTTCTTTCTCTCTCATGATGAGGGCCTCATATCTTCAAGTATGCCTCTCTCTGCCTCTTGTCTTTTTCTCCGCCTCTCAGACCATCATCCCTTACTGAAGCCAGTACTGGGAGGAAGAAGTGTCTACGAATTTATGATGGGGATCAAATTCTCACAGTATCCAATTTCACTTCTTGCTGTAGTGTAGACTTGTGATTGAACTTATCGATTCCTCCTGTCAACACCCCTCATCTTCACGGGATCCATTTTGCAGAAATCGTTGACATGCAAGCCACTTCCGTATTGCTTTTAAATGTACAGTGTGCTTTAATAAGAGAGCGTTAGATAATACATTTATCTTATCACCCATCACAGAACAAGGCGTGGCACATTTGAGTTGAGCTCGACCTGAATATTATGTCCCCAGGCACTTTCAAAATGTGTTGATTATATGTGGATGCAGAACACCTACCTTTGGATCTGACATAACACATCATTTGGCAGGTGTTTTGTGTAAGGCAAGTTGCAGAGCTATGCATATACATTTTTAGCATGTTTACCTGCCATGAAACATCAAAGAAGAGAAATAAGTCTATGCATGAAGTGGTTGGGTGAGCTGTAGTTAAAAATGTGTTGGTTTTTTTGAGAAGCACTAAAGAGAAACAGACAGATGGCCTGCTCTGTATGGGTACTGGCTAGCGTCACTGACCAAGGAGAGAGAGGCACAGACGGGAGAGAGGCAGAACAGGGACAAGCTTTTCCACTGTCACGCAAACCAAACTCGCTCAACTGCAGTCAATGCCAGTAACAGCATGACTGGGAACTGGGGTTTGGGAGCTGAGCTGTCAGACCACACTTAATTTGAAATGTCTTGCTGATTGATGGTCCTCCAGCGAGAAGTAGGCCTGCTACTCGCATTTATCATCCTGCTTCAATATTTACCAGTAACCTCTGTAACAATGGCTCCTTTCCAATAAACTAGGCTATTGATTTAATTGAAGGCTGGAGTTGTTTGGTATTGATTTAATTGATTGGAAGGAGAGTTATTTCGAACAGGCTATAGGCAGGGCAGATTTGTAGAGATTTAACGAGCAATTGCACTTGTTCCAGATGACTGGGCTTTAATCTCTCTAGATAAATCAGGTGAGGAATTAAGAGACCACACACTCTCTCACCAGGCTTCATTGTTATGAGACTTCATCTCTCCTGCTTTTTTTTTTTATTTTCAACTGTGGGAAATAAGAATGTAGATCTGCATCAATGATTCATGAGGGAAAGCATTAATAATTTGTTCCACTTTGTGGCATCGGGGTCCTGCACTTCAGTGAATAGCCTGCCCCCTGGACAAGCACACTTTACCTGACCCTTCTGTGTACGCATTGGGTCTGTGAGCTCATCAATTCAGTGAGGTGAGGTTGAGATCAGTCCTCTGTGTGGTGTTTGTGCATGGCAAGCTCCGCTGCGTTCTCTGGCCAGACAGGCGTTCAGCGAGCTGAGAGCTCATTATCGTCCAGCACACAGCTCACAGCCTGCACCACGGATGTGAAAAGGGCTCAAGCAGCTAAAGCAGCCCATACAGTGCTTACTCACCCCACTTAAGGTCTTTATGTTGTGCAGTGCATTCTGGGCCTCTAGTGCGGCTTTTCTTGTATAAAAAGTTACAAAACAGCATCCTGCAGAGAGAGAGAGAAACAGGGACAAACAATGGGAGGGGGAGAAAGACAAAAAAACAGCATTAATAACACTGCATATCACAGTAAGAACAAAAGGTGTTCAACACCAGCTGCTCAACAACAGGAAAGAATCTAAATGGATAAAAGCGTTTTCTACGTGTGTCACGTGCTCCTAACATGTGACAAGATATTCTTAGTGCTGACAGTTAGATGGTACACACAGCACATGCAGGGGCTTGCAGGGAGGGTAAGGGAGATAACAAGATGGTTGAGGGCTGTGGTGTGACATGGCTGTGGAGAAGCCCACAGGGTTAGAAAGCTGTCAGCAGGAACTGATGTGTGGTGGACAGGTCAACACAGTGCAGGCAAGCCAGGACACAAAACCCATACGTCAAGTGGGTGGTGCTGCATTACATAAGAATACAATCACATAGAAATACACAAACATGAGAGATGGAAATGGCACAAAAGAGACAGAGAGAGCAGGAGAGAGAGCAAGGAAGAGGAGTCGGGGGGAGGAGGGAGGCGTTGGGGGAGGGGATGGAGAAAAGAAGAGCAGGGAGAGGGAAAAAAAAGCCTCTCATCCTTCCGTCCCAGCAGACCGCCAGTGGCGTTCCAGCCTGTCAGTTTCACTGGGCTGGGGAAGTGGAGCACTGCAGCGTCTCTGACCTACATAGTGTGTATTATGCTGTTACTGGAGCTCCCAGGCCGCAGGGAGAGCTGGTGAACTCTAATATGCATCGAGCTGCTCTCTTCTCTCAGAACCAGCTGAGCTCTCTTTCTCTGCTACTTAGCCCGCCTCCGCTTTACTGGAGCTAAATAAACCATCCAAGAGAGGCGTGATAGTTATCAGATGATTTTTTCATAACCTGCAGTAAATGTGACCTAAAAAATCCCGCAAATCTGATGGCTCCACAATACATTTGTGGCAAAACAAACAACCAAAAATGGAAGTGGGATTACAGTGATTCCAATGAATGAATCAAACAAAGGCAAGATTTATGGCATAAGAGGGGGTGTCAAGGGTGTATTATCTGGTGTGTAAACAAAGTATAGGCCAGAGGGCGTCAGGCAGCCCTTCTCTGATAAAACTGCCCCCAGTTCTCCCAGCAGGGGTATGACTACTGCTCCCTCGCAAGGCACGAGGGGGGCAGGAGGGAGAAGAAGGAGGGCAGTGGAAATTATTTTAGGGAGGGGTGGGGGTTGCTGCTCAAATGAATTCACCTCACACAGGCTAGGCGAGCCAAAAGGCCGCTGTGATCAAGCCAGATTATCTATTAGAATACATTAACATGGCATTAACATGTCAATGGGCCATCACAGCTGACACTCCGCCTAGGAACAGGGGAGGGCTTTCTGCTAAAAAAGGGGCTTTGAACTATTCAGCCTCTCAATGAACCGCACAACTTGGGCTGTATACGTACCGAATAATCAGCACCCCACGGAGAATTCAACTAGTCTGCTTTTCAAAGCACACACACGGGATTATATGGTGGTGATGTTGGATTTGCGCAAGTTTATGTTTAAGACTGACCATGTGAATTCCAGTGCCAGGCTATTTCTTGGAACAGTGCAAGGCTGGACTGTCGCAGCTCAGGAGGTGACAACACATGTCTCCTACCTGGCCAAATCTCAGCGACAACCATCAAACCGCTGGCAGAGGCAGATAGTCTCCATACAGACGCAAAGTCCCAACATCAAAGGGGGTCCCACATTAAAACCCAGGAACGTATTAGTGCGTTAGAGCGTAGCAAGTCACCCAAGTGGGGAGGGAATTGAAATTTGGGAGACGTCATAAACTCAGGATATTTACATTAAGGAAGCTGTCTTTTACTCTATTCACCTGCAGTTAGTTCCGGGAGACTGGGCACTTCCAGTGGCACTCTGCAGCTCTTTGCAGACGGCGGGCTTCCACTTCACTGTCTCCTCTAATTGCAACCTAAACTGAATCGCTCAACTCGAGCACTCTTTTCTAAGGTGAGTGCATCGATGGATGTCTTAATGGAAAATTGCAGACGAGTAACACTCTTCCCTACGCTCTCCTTTATCCAACACTGCTTTTAAACCAGCACAGCAAAGTAAAAAGAACATTTCCATAATGCAGGGTTATGAAAAAGCGTGTTATTTTTTAACCCTGAAACGCAACAGATGATTGAATCATCTCTTCATCAGTAAGCACAAACACAGCTGTATTACATGTGCACACAAGCGATGCTGAGCATTGCCTAAGGGTACTGTGTTGAAACGTGACAATGTATGATGGTGGTGGTAGCATAAATTCATGTACTGTGCATGACCGCACCTATTCCTGTAGGTCAAGTACGAAATTAACACCAGTCACCAGCCAAGACACGTGTTCATTTTCCCTCCATTCTACTAAGCACTTTAGAAGGCAACCAAACCACCATCTGGAAGTCTTAATCTATGCTAAAAATCTAGTTTGCTGGTTAAAAAAAACAAACTTAAATTTGGCAAATTTGTAATTAACCAGTCACTGTGGCTTTAAAATAAATAAATAAATAAATAACTCCGAGTCCTGACAGTACCTTTGCTCTGAGGGGGATTCTGGGTGCGGTCACGGAGGATGTTGATCTGGTGCACGGCTCCAAAGGGCTCAAAAAGCTCCTTTAGCTCTGTTTCTGACCAGGAGCGTGGGATCTGGCCAACAAACATCTTAATGGAGTCTGGGTCCGGCTGGTCCAAGTGCTCCAGCGACCCGTTCATCTTGCTGCTGTTGCCGTTGCTATGGGGGAGAGGGAAAAAAGGCATCTGTAGTATTCTCATTTCAGTCATTTTAAACAAATATAAGACAGATTTTGTGTTCATCACTGCGTCAATCCACTGGAGACAGAACAAAATGCATCAATAATGCAGCTGAGATTAATATTTGGACTGGAATGAAAAGTTATGTTCAATGCCTGCCAAGAATTTTTAGAACCTGAAGCCGCGTATAGTTGAGTATGTATACATCTTTGAGTCTAAAGCATAAATATAAAGCCAATAGCTTAACCTAATGAGCTAAAAATGTGTGAAAATCAAAATCTGACAGAGCATCTGACAGTGCAGTGGCACTTTAAGTGAGGTTCCACATCCCTGTTAAACGGGAAAGACAATAAAAGGAAGCCAAGTGTACTGAGTTTGCCTATCTAAATGAAAATGTTCAACAAACAAACCCAGGCCTTCTCTCGAGTGGCTTAGGACTACTTAGCCTGATGGCATTGGAGAGATCAGTAATATCAGGGTTATTAAAAGAAAAATACCAGAGTTGTTGAGTTTTTGCCTAAGCCTCTTCACCACATTCATTTTACATGACCTATTGACCACTATCACGTGCATAGCTATGCTGTTAGATTTTTGAGCATGATCCCAATAATTCACACGCTAAAAACATAATTTTCCTTCCAGGTCAGGAGCAATAAAATCAGCGCTTGCTTGCTAACAGAGATTCACCTAACAACCATCATTTGACACACTGTACAACAGCTAATACTACAATACTCCAATACTGCATTGTTTCAGCAGCACATTTTCAAATAATATGTTGTTGAAACTTGCTATTCAAGCCATTGCAATACAAGTTTTTTACCTATGAAAAAGCATATAGCTAAATTCAAAGCAAGAAATCATATTTTTGTTGGCAAGGATGCCAGTTTGAGCAGCTTCAAACCAAATGCGGTCCTCTGAGTACTGGATGGTAAAACAACATTGATTTGCTGAGTTTTAACAACATACTGGATAACAACTAGGTGTGTCTGGAGTAGCAGATAGCAGAGATGAGTCAAATACTCAATAATGCCATTTTCCTCTGAGGCAAGGCCTGGGGACAGACAGCAACCACCACTGTACCTGCAACTACAACACCTTTGTCTCGCTCATAAACAAATACAAGCATACACAAAGATCCCCCAACAGGGATAAACAAACAAGAAACTAGGCATAAGGCCGGAGCTGCAGCCATCCACCAGTTGTCCGGACACAGAGAAATCATGTTGAGCATAAGGCATCACGCCCAGTACACACAGCGCTACCAGACTGCACTCAGGCTGAGGATCACAGGAAGAACACACATAAGATGAGACTCATGGGACTGAAGTTAAAATATTGGTCTGGCATAACACACAGTCCGCAGTTACTTTTAACGACAGTATACACAGAAAGAGAGACTGACAGAGGGATGAGCTAAATAAAGTAATGAGAGTTTTGCATACAGACCTTTGGACACGAGCCATCCATCTCTTACAAAAAGAGCCCAGGCGTTCTGCCGAAACGCCAAACTCCCTGAAGGACTTAAACGACATACTGACAAATCACACTTCAACCTCCGTTCTTCAGAGATTCAACCCTGCACCTCTTTATAAACTGTTTTTCCTTTGTTTTGTTTTACCAGTAATACTTGCCCAGTGCTGGCTGTCAATAAATCCAAATGATGAGTGAAATAAAGGGGGGAAAAAAACAGGACTAGCCGAACAAAAGCGTCTCTCCACAAACACAAGGGGCAACTGCCCCCCCTCCACCAGCCCCAACCGCTACACGAAAACAGCACTGCAGAGCTCTAAACGTCTAAGAATCACTGGTTAGCAGACAGGGATTTCGTGATCCATCTCTTCCTTGGGTGTTTTGGCGATGGTACAGGGAGTAACCTACAGCTTCTTCACCACAGCAGGGGGAACAATCACATATTGTTCCCCCATGCTGGAGAACACTATTCACCGTTCCCTCTGCAGCACAATGGGCTAAGTCAGAGAGATGCTTTGGAACACATTGAAGGCTACGTCTACTAGGGCCACAACACAGTGGTGTGTGACACCATTTATCCAGTTTTGCCAATGGTGCTCTGACGCCATTTTGCTGAGCGCCCTCTGATACAACCTCATTGCAAAACTCACTTGAAACAGTAAAATTGGTTTGAAAAACTGGAAATGTTGCATTATACACCTAAAATAACCCATCATTCTGAAAGCTCAAGAACAACACTTTTGAATACAGGGTTTCCTTTACATTCATTTGGCCTTGGTGGTACAAACAGCTGGAAAACCAATCGCAATTATAGCACAATTGTTAATATGTAATGATATAAATATCCAAATAAGTGTTATTTGTAAAGCACAGAGTAGAACCAATCCTGGATTAATGCCTTGGAACTGGGTCCAAATTTCCCTCAATCCCAACCCCACAACTATGAAACAGCTACTGACATGGAGGGGTGGGGCAATGCAGGGCACAAAACAAAAAACAGGATAGTGGGGTTCATCCACCACTCACCCACATCCTCATTCAAATGATGTATTTTGAGATCACTGGTAAAACCATGTCTTAACATCCATTTTGTATTTTTGTTAGCCTTGCAAAGCATTAGCGATGCCGTCGCTTAAACAGAAGGAATTAATAACTTTATGTTGCGAACAAGAATACAGACGCTGTTAGCATTACTATCAAGTAAACTGTGCCCCACACATATCCAGCATATATGATACTTGATTGATCTCCATAGGGAACTTTTGCTTGTCTGCCTTTTTAAAGCGGACCAGAGCACAGGTCAGCTATAGGACACAGAGCTGGAAGGGACTGACCATCGTGCTCAAGGACACTTCAGCAGGACTGATACTTTGAAACATGAAGGCTTGAACCTGGGCCCTGTAGTCAGAGGCCTACACCACCCTGCAGTATGTTCCCAGACATTAGTAAAGAGGTCTTTTGGTGAGCTTCCAGAAACAGCCCCTCAATGTGGCAGGTCGTCGCACTCCAAGACACCCTGCAGCAGCTGACGAGTCAGTCAGAGCCCTGATCATTGCATACTTGCTGTTGCACCACCCATAAAACAAGTGATTTATCTAGACCATGTGTCCTCCCTGTTGGTGAGCTCTGACCGTACAAGTATGTCAGTAACACCTTTGCTGATCCCATTATAGAAAGCAATCCAATTTAGCAAGTGAGGCATATGATTTTGAAAACTCAGTGTTGTGGTGTGTGGGTGTTGACATAACTGATCTTAAAACCACCGGAAGTCAAAAGCAACATGGCGTGCAGCATGATGACCTGACATGAGTTTTGTCACCAACTCTCTTATTCTTATCTCTTATTCCTCTCTTTGGTGTTCACTTTCATTATTAAGATGCCTGCCATTAATGTATCCTAACACCATAATTACCTAGAGTGTCATTCAATTACTCCATCATGATGATGTTGTAATTAGAATATTGATCTTAGCAAGACCTGTTGGGGCAACATTACACATAATGCTGAGGCTCTTCCTGTTTGAGTAATAGACTAAAACTTGTTCCCTTGCCTCAGGGTTGCTTTGGTCGGCAGCACACTGCTGTCATGGTGTCATGGAGATAAAAAAAAAGAAGCCAAAGTTCACATGGACGTACATAATGCTTCTGAGAAAAAGAGGAAGATCAGTCAAGTCAAACAGCTGTTTACTGGTAATACCCTGAACAAAATCATGACACTTTTTTCAGGAATCCAATGGCCTTGTAAGCTGCTTCAACGGGATATAGAAAGTCAGAATGCCTCTAATGCCTTGGTAATATCTTTGGCAGCTGTCAAGTAGGACATAAAGGCTCTCTCACTAGCTACATCTATTTTTTCCACTACCTAATAGGCAACACAAAAACAGCATATTTGCTGACAGGCTGCATAGGCCATCCCAAACTATGAATAAAAATAACTGTGACATACCCTACAAATTGGCCTCAGAACTTGGGAGCAGGTCTCACACACTGTTTGCAGTAAGACCCTTTAGCAAAATTCATTACATGAACTCAAGAGTCACTCTGATTCATGTGACCAGGTTTGAAAAAAAATGATGGCAAAAGATGGATGCCACTTCAAACAGGAAAGCAGAGAAAGAACTGTGTGTTATTTGATTTCCATACCAAATGGTGGCCCCTAATCAGCACATTGGGGTTCTGATGAGGAGGTATTAAGACATTTTCCTCTCTGCATTAACTCTAATTCAGCTCAATATGGCCTGATTTCATTGTTGCATTTCCCCTGATGAAGACAGACATGTTCAATCAGCCTCTGAATGGGCCCCATGTTAACAGACGGCCAGCATCTGATGACAAGGCCCGCCCCATTAGCTCCATAATCACACCAAGCGTCTCTAGCGGGTATGGATGATGTTGCAAGGTAAAGCTCGTGTGAACGAAGAGTCAAATATCGAGCATAAGTTTCCAACCAAATAAACTGTGGTCACACCTCTCTGAGATGGTGCATGAATGCAAATCTTCAGGCGGGGTGCACTAGTAGAGGTGGCAGCCACAAAAAAAGCATCTCAAATGAAGAGACAAACAGCACACTAAAAGCAGCAATTAAACTTGCTTACTTTGACAGAGTGGGTTTACTGTACTGACTTCCTAAGTCATCCATTATCCTAACCTGAAATAGGCTACATGACATCTTTAATGAATACGAGACACACCTTACCAAGCGTGTTATTTTTGCTTGTTAGTCTACGCTTACAAATGGCAACCATCCAGAGTCTCATAATGGTATTCAGAGCTGCACATATTTAAAAAAATCTATTTCCAAAGCCCACAAAACTGAAATTATGTTAGACTGATGGCAGCTCAAAATGGATTCAAATGCATGGTGTTCTGGTGCTGAGCCCAATTTTTGACTTATAATTCACATTATAACAACGCTTTTATTGCATTCAAATAAAAATATTAGGCAACAACACCTCTGGTTTTATGAGAAGTGTTCGTGGAAAATCTGTGTCCATACATTTAGTTTTGGTAATATTCAGCAAAATAATCACAATATAGTTAATTGTCAGTAGGCTATCATGCAGTCCTAACTGTCATTGACCAGAGGATTTCTGTAGCACTTAGGCATCTAACCAAAAGAGAAAGGTCACCCAGCTGACACACCTCCTCCCCCCAATCCACTGCTGCTACTCTGATTTAGCTGCCCGAGAAAAGTGTTTTCAACCGCACAGCTGACTCCACTTCTCGTGGACTGCCGACATCGACTGTTGACTTCTAGGTCATGAGCAGGCAGGCCTAAACAGGTAATTAGCTTTATGTTCCCCATTTTCCATAAAATCATTACAGCCTAAACATACCACAGCTTGTTAGTGTGCTGTTTCAATAGGACTGTAGTGCAGGCTGTTAATGACACAGTATTGACTCCATGAGTTCAGTATTGACTTGAATGAATTTCATGCACACAGTGAGTGCATCTGATCTTATGTAACCCTGTCCCACAATGCAGTCCGTTTGTGAAACTTGCGAGAGAATTTGCTCAACCTTCGACCACACCACCCCACATCACAGACAGGGGACGTGACTGTGAACGCTCAAGGCTGTGCATGTTGTTGCAGGCCAGGCGGGCTTCTAATTCTAATTAGACACAGGGTCGCTGGCGTACCACACCAGCAGCAGGAGCTGAGGAACAGGTGACAGACCAGATCAGAGCCCTCCTGCTCCCGGCCTTCAACATCTGTCTGTATGGCGCTCTCCCACCACCACCATCACAGTGAGGGCGGGAGAGCAGAACAGCTGGTCCAAGCAGCCCCTGGACATGGTGCCAAGAGCCTACACTTCGCACAGATCAACAGCTCCCCGTCCACAACAAAGGGATCACCATGCCGCTTAGCTCACTGACATAGCACTATGCTGGCGTCTGCTGCCAAAGGATCACGCTTAAGCCTAGATAGTCACTCTCAGTGTCACCAATCAGACGACTAATCAATCAAATACAGCCGGGTGTAGTGGATCTAATCACCACCTTACTGTATCCAAAGCCAAAAGATAAGACATCCCTCACCAATGCATTAAGAAAAACTGGTCCACACCTAGCTTTTCAAGTACATACAGACAAATGTAAGATACATCTTCAAATCCAATCAATTCTACAAGCACTCCATTATTTGAAGTTTTCATCACAGATCTGGTTAAAGGGTGAAGGAACAGATCATAATGTAATTCCCTGGACAAGAAATTAACGTGTAGTGTGGGCCAATTCACAGCAACCAGCATTTGACATGACAGACAAAAACTGATAAAGAATTGAAATAAAGGCACTTTCAAAATTACACAATTAAAATAATGTTATGGTGGAAATGAGTGTTAAATTTTGCTAAAAGTGTAAGGACATGAAATCAGGGGACCAGGCCCATGGCCGCAAAATAGATAGTATTCCTGAAACCGTAAACATACGGACTTTAACAGACTTGTGAAAACAAGTTGAGGTTTTGTTCAGGTCCTGTTAAGCAGAAATTAGCTATGCCTAGAGAGCAGAGTTTTTAAACGCTCCGTTGTGTCTGCTGGCTGTTTTTCTTCTTTTTTTACATGGTCTGTCACAAGACTCCCATTAATGGTTCAATAATGTGGCAACCACGTGTTTTCTGTCGTTAAGCAAGCACTCTAAATTCAACATGGAGCACCCACGGCAATCCATAAACTGTGGCTAACGATGTTAGCTAGCTAGATTGCTAACAGACAGGGAGGGACAGGGAGTGCGCCAGGCAAGCCAAGCTAAGCTCGTGTGCTGCTTACAAAGGAGGTCCACTTGCCTTGTTTAGGTTTTCCTGCTATAATGGAATAAATCTACGAGCGATGATAATAATGCACACTGATATAAGCACGGTACTGAACTGTATCAGCAAAGGCTAACTTAAGCGACCATACAAGCAAGCAATCCAGCGTTAACAATATACTTCTCTTTGAAGCGTAGCATATTGACTATGAAGCCCATTCTACCACCTACCCCTTCGATCCAGAACACGTCGATGTGAAGTTGTTCAGCTCAACTTAAGGGCAATAACAAGAAGATGGGTGTCGTGTTTGTATATGGAAATTAAAGAGACCGTCGAGACTGCTGTCGTTGAATGGTTACCAAGGCTGTTTTTTTTAGTTTGATACCGAAACGTGTGATCTCCGGAAGCACATGTCACTTGACTATTCTAGCGCGCTTAATAGCCGAAACACACACTCGCTGGTCAACGGCGTTTTCTTCTGTTATGTCAGTACTAAACAAGTTATAACGCCCAAAAGACAGCTAATCTGTCGAGGCTAAGGTTGGCGCTCAAGTATTGGGCAGATTATTTGTGGTTGCAATATCTTTATTATAAGTTAAGTTAGATCAACTGGTTTAACTTAAAGTGGGCGTACGGTGTGTGATATTATTCGTGTTAAACTAGCGTTACTAGCAACGTTAGCATCTGAGTTCCTAGTTAAGCTAACGTTAGCTAACTCCCACAGTGTGTTGTTTGCTATTCTTACAAACCACGCTAACATTTGGGCGGAGGGGCTCAAGGCAAATCGATAGTTAGGTTACTTACATTGTATCGCTCGAACTCATTAACCGGCTTTCAGTCAGAGGATGAAAATCCAGGTTGTACGCCGAAGTCATGTTCAAAACAACGCCTATCAGACAATGAAGAAGCGACGTCCACTCGCAAGAGGTTCAACTCCTGCGAGACGGCGAGGAGACGGAGCAGAACAGGTGCAGGGTGGGGGGCGTCTTCAAAACGGCATGAGACTGGAGAGCAAACCGGTATTCGCCTTATTCTTCTTCCTCCATCTAATTTTCTGTAGCTACCGTCCCCCAACTGAAATAAATTCAGCCAAGCTGCTGCTGTCACACTGCACACTGAGCTGCAGCAAAGCAGAGGCGTGGCTTCTCAACAAAAGTATGAAAACCATGCTTAACTGCTGCTCGGGCTAGCTCCAAATCACACCCTATAGGGACATATAGAGTGTCCGTGGTACTCAACACTGAGTTTATAGTGTGGTTTTGTTACCTTTGGTATCAGTGTAGCATCCTGTAATATTCATGTACCGAGTGAAATGTATTATGGGGTTTTTATTGCCCTCTCAGAAAATAACATCAGAATATTAACTTTACGACATTTGAGGTAGCTGATCCTACCACGTGCTCTTGAGAAGGTAGTTTGTGCATGAGTCAAGGATCTAATGAACATGGCCAGACAGACTTCTACAAAGTCTAATCTAGCAGCCGTTACTATCATCATAAATTTTTCTCCTATTTCCACACTTGCACGACTCCCAGACCTGTAAATTAGGCATGTGTCTGTTTTTGGGGATATAAACGTCATGGTTAGATACAGGAGATATGTCAATAAATATGTTACAGCCCAAAGCGAGATGGTTAAAATGCAGTTTTTCTTGGCCTATTGAGTTCTGCTTTCCCCTAGGGTCATAGGTCATGTTCCCTTTTGTGTTTGGCTGCTGTGTCCCTGGGGGAGGGGGAGCCTATCTTCTTTTGTTGAGCTGGACTTGCAGGGTGAGGCCTCTGCTACACTGAGGGGAAAGGTGGTGGGGTGGGGGGCATTGTCAAGTGCTATGCCATAGGAGAGAAGCAGTGGGGCAAGCCTAATTATGAAACCGCTCATTACTGCTTCAGCAGCTGCACAACCTAAAAATATTATTCATAGCCAGTGTTAAGAAATATCCCATTTATGAAATCCGACTTAATCCTTGTATCCATAGCAATATCAAGGCAACCTGGCACCAGTGCATGGTATGCTATACTAAACAGAGTCTAAAAGAGGTTCGTATGCATAATGTGATACGCGACCTATTTTGCCATACATGCAGACAAGCACAATATGTAACATGTATTACCATTAGGCTTGAGGGGCTGCTATAAAAAGGTAGTCTAAACCTCTCCGGAGAATCAGGTTTCATTAAAACGGAGGAAAAATACAATAATGTCATCCCATCTGCAGCATCCACATATCTCCTTTGACTCAATTAGATCTCAGGGGATCTTATTGAATAGATCTGTTAGAAGAGGAGCTGAATTCTTGTAAATGGGATCCCATGTAGCCTCTTGTTTAAGCAGGTATGTCCACAATATGTTTTCTCTAAAGAAGATAATGCCATCATACCAATTTATTTTTATTGTTTAGTATGCATCTGCATGGATTTTCTAAAAGATGTTTGTGGAGTGGATTGCGGGTCTAGGCCTAGTTGCTGGCACCTTCCAATGCAAGCCTCCCATTCTTAATCTCAGATTATTACTATTGTAATCCTATCATAATCCACCACACGTACCATGCTTTTGTTGTTTACATCAAAGGTTTTCCCTCATGCAGTTGAACTTAAATCCCACACATCAGTTCATCCAGCATTTGATTTGCACCCATTCCTGGCCAACTGTAGAACAGGTCATGTAAAAATAGGTCAGCTGCAACCCAAATGGGCTACGTCATTTCTGTTTGTATATGTCGACATGAACTTGTGGGCATACTTTTTCTCCACTCTGCCTTTCATGAAAGCATTTGCAGAATGGCGACCAACTAAAGCGCTCTCAAAATGGAGAGGGGGGACTTCAGCTTATCCTGTGTTGTAGAGAAAAAAAAATCTACAGCGTCAAGATAACTAAGCACCAACGGTAACACCATCTTATCACAGTCTGGTACTAGTGACATGCAAATTCTGTGATGGTGTAAATGTTCGTTCTTGTCCTCTCGAAAAGATAATTCATATCTTATGTTGATTCTGGCTGAGACAGTACAGTCAGGCCTAGGTTAGTTTCAGTGGGCTTCTAACCTCAATCCAGTTCTGTCTTTTTGTCAGTGGCCTTTGTGATTTGGAGACCTGCATCACTGACACATTCACATCTCACTCCTAATTTATAGTCCATGCAAGTACCTGAGTCCCTGTGGAACTTTGGAAAAAGGAGATAGATATATTTAGTTTTAATTATATGAGAATGCTATTCAGTATTGTTTTTGTATCTTAACTCGATATGAAAACTGTGAGAGCACTACCCCCCGATGAAATCATATGTATCTAGTAGAGATCAGAGAAATTTTTAATGGGGAAATTTATTAGATTCAATGATATGGTCTCTGTTTTCTTTAGGAGAGAAAGCATAGAGAGGCACTAGCACTACACTACCCTACCCACACTCACAGCATGGGAGAATGCCTCAACTGGAAACAATACATCCTATAACAATATCCAGCTCAGACAAAGAGGCATCACAAATACGGGCAGCTCCACAAAAGCCAGCCCAGATTTCAATGAGGGGCCAACCCCAACGTACCTCATAGGCAGGTCCTCATTCCTGACAGACACCCCGGCCGCAGAGGGGGGACAGCGCATGCTGTTGACGTACAAACTCTGCACCAGGGCCAGCTCAGAAGAGTGTTCCAACATCAGTGCTCTGGAAAAATCCACCTTGTGTAATGGCCACTTTCTTCTCTTTTCCTCTCTTTCCTCTGTGTGTTTCTCTCCTGTTCTCTGTCTCCCGCCCCCTCTTTCTCCTCGGTTTAGTGCAGCAGAGCGGCGCCCACCCCCTTCGCTGACTGGCGTGGCTGAAATAATCCTCTCTGACAGCTCATCGTGCGCTAATGCATTGTGCTGCCTGCGGCAGCCCAGTTTGCAAGCTGTAAAGCTGTGGCCACAGTAGCACTCTTCTACTAATTGACACCCGTATTAGGAAAACTTCAGGAAATTGGACATGGATGGTTTATTCCCACTGTCAGATTGGGGCGAATTAGGGGAAACATTGGCACAGTTGCCACAAAATCTCTTCCACGGGTCCTCATTTTGTGGCACACTCCTGTGCATGTTGGTATGTGTTAAAAATATTTCACTGTCCCGAATAAAGGCCAAGGCAATGCACCCACGTGAGAGGGGGTATCAAGCTTGGTGCAATGGGGATACAGTACAAAAAAACATCACTTTAATTGACACTAGAAATAGAGTTGTGCTTATTCTGTAGTTGTGCCCTTTAAATGCTAAACAGATTTTGTCATTAAACCTGCTCCACCAAATTGAACACCTACACAGGTAACAATTTAAACCTTGTTTTTCCAGTAATAACATAATTTCTGCAAAATCTGCTGCCTGACATGGGGATGTGTATAAGACACTCTCTTCCATGGGCTGGCTGATAATAAACTAGTGGATGACAAAAACAGGGCTGTCCTACACAATCTCATGCCATTATTGAACTGAAGCAGACAGGAATAAAGATAGCCTGCTTTTGAATCCATGAGCAAACATTCTAGTCAGCATGAGTACCTTTTAATAAAGGAGGGATTACACTACTGTCCTCTCTATGGCTGTGTGTTCGTCATTGCAGTCTGCAGTCAGTCTAAACTGGAACTGAAATACCGACAGTGCAGTGAAAGTTTTTCAACTTGCAGCATTTGACTATGCCAGAGGGGCTTTCACTCACTTACAGTATAGCATAGTGCACGTGACATGTGCCTGTACATGCACGTACATCTGGAGCACTGAAAGAGATTCCCGGAAAAGATTCTCTACATAGCATTAACACAGATCCTGCAGCCATAAATCATCAAGTGATAGCAGCATTCAAAGCGCAACCCTCTGTTTTATCAGAGGCTGTTTGAAATGCCTATTTGCAATGGAAAAAGCTCATTTGCCTATAGTCATGGTGACATGGTGAAGAATATGTCATGAAGGCAGAGCAAGTAGCACAACTACCTCATTTCTCAGAACTACTTTCTGAAATAACATTCATGTTTTGCTGTAACAATACCATCAGACCAATAGTTTGAATAGAAAACAGCCTTCACTCAAAACCCAGGGGAAATTAAATCTAGGTCTCAGCCCCCCATAGGTGTTCTATCCCCTTAGAGTAACATGACGTTAAGAAGGAAAGTCATCTGAAACAGGGTCATGTTAGTGTGTGTTGGTATCATAGGGGATGAGACCAACATGAAGGAGTTCCTCTTCCTCAGATCTGAGCACAAATTCGCTTCGTTTCAGCCCTGCTCTTAGACTCTTTCCGCTGACATGAATATTTTAAACACTGATGTTGAAATCCCATTCTTTATGATGTGTTGCTGCTTAGTGTGACTGTCAGTGCCACAGGCGCCACGGAATGACTGAAGTTCTGTCTTCCTGCTCTGATCCTCCACTGTTTTAATACCTTTAAAAACGCTCAACATGGTAATGTTCCATTCACTGACCCCATCCAATTTAAACCTCGGTCTGCTTAAAAAAAATATTCTGGATGTAAAATGATGCATTACAAATAAATGGAGTCAACGAAACAGAATTTAAAATTTTGTCAGCTGTAAGTAAATGCAGCGTCTAAGCCTCATGGTGAGGAAGGGAAACAGCCACATCCTGTGCACTTTCATCATAATGCCTCATCTGAAAAAAACACTCCCATGCCTGTCACATGACACTGATAACAGTATGTGTTTATAGCCCTGCAGGTGGCTTCTCTGTGATGAGTGAAAATGACCAACAGCTTTCTCTTTTTACCACTTTTGTCCTCTCATGGGAGTTATTATACAAACAGATACTGTCTGGGGTTTATATTGTGTTTTCTTGGGTTGGAACTGAAACCGTCACAGCTCAATACACACTTTATTCTGTGTGCCAGGGTAATGCTGGGGCATCTTTACTGTACGTGAGCATTAACACGCTGAAAATAATTATAAAAGATATGATAATAATATGGTGCACAAAACTGACTCTTGGATTTCAGAAGGTATTGTCTGTCTATGCAAATGAGCAACATCTGCTGTATTACAGCAGCATTAGGCTATATCCTGTTTAGAAGGCAATGTAGATGGTTTCTGACTTGCAGCATACGTTTTTAATAAGAAATAGACCTAATCCTTTATATTTTCAGACATTCCTCAGCTTTCTCATTGCCAGTGTTGGGTAATATACCCTCATAGGGAAAAAATATGATTTAACAGATGCTAGCAACAAGCTGTATGACTGTATGAGACCTGACACCAATGTGTGTGATTGAACAGGGTGAGACAGAGAGAGAAGCTCACAACTGTAAGAGGAGACAGTGACAGTCATCAGAGGACGTTACTGTGTCTGTGACCTTCTTCACATCTCAATCCATACTTAGTCTCAGCATTTTCTCAACAGACTTTTTTTCTAAAAACTGTAAATAAGCAGTGAAGTGCTTGACATACTATTGCAGATTCACTGTATTTCCCCACCAGTTCTGTATGAACTGCATGCCGCTGAATGCCTGAATGCATTTTACATGATAAACAGCTATCAGACAGAAATGTCTGCTAGTTTGCATAAGCGGAACCCATTTTACTTCCCCTTTTCTATCGCCAGCTATCATTTTTCAGTTCCTCTTCGAATAAATATTATCACAAACCTTAGTACATTTTCATTTTTGGTCAACACAAAGACAAGGGGACCAAGCAAGAGGGGTCCTTATTTCACAACTCAAGTGCAACTCACTTTCACCTCCATCAGAGCATGAGGGCTGGAGCAAGTGAATGAGTCAGGTGTGCTTTCTAACTCCAGCCACCATCAAGCAGCCATCCATATCTAATGCAAAGAGTTTGACAGCCAAAGCATTTATGCTATTTATTACTGAACTGTGACTGCTGTCTTTTTTTAAACACCTAGACCTTCCAGTTTATCTGAAGTCATGGACGACTGCTGATATGACTAGATGAGTACACCTCCTTGAATCCTTTCATTTGTACAGTTTGCATCAAAGAATGTAATAAGTTAGAAATGACATTCATTATCATAAGGAGCCTGTGAGTTGCCATATGGACAACATGGCAGGAGATGACTGGCTTTAAATTTCATCACTTAATGGCAAGCTAAAAAAAAAAAAATCACATGTATCAACCAGGAGGCACTTGTTCCAGTTCTTACATTCACTATGTGGAAGAGCACTGTCTGTTTTTAATGAGCATGCTGTGAATTCTGCTTCAAGTCTCAGATAATTCAAATATGCCATAGCAGCTAGCAGATGCTCTGTCTCGGTGCATGAAGGATGACCCCGTGTGGTCGATCAGGGAAAGGCAGGAATGGGAACCGTTGCAAATGGCCCTGCAGAAGATGCTTTTAGACAATTTTACATCCATCTCATTTCATTTGAAATCGGCCTCATTTTGTATAGCTAATTTGAAGCCCACAATCCATCTTCTAGATGACCCTCACGATGCAGCCTGACTGCCAAGCGCTCCCCCGCATAATTTGTTGGCATGTTTGTGAAGTGTTATATGACAGGACAGCTGAATAGCCTCAGAGATCTAGGCTAATGCATTTAACAGACAACTGCAAGGGTGGATCCTCAACTTGGGCAGCAACAGGCGACACATGGGCTAACTGCACAGCTCAGACACACTTTACACTGAGCACGAACTGTTTTGTTTTGTCATCAACTCTGAAATGAGGAGGAAAAAATTCAACATCTGAAACCTGGTTTGTTAAAATATTTCCAATCTATTTTCATGAAGAAAATGCAATGCATCCAAACAACTACTGAGGGGGAAAAAGGTGGGATGGGGGTTGTCTTTGCTTTAACTTAAAATAAAAGGATACACAGAATAGGTTTACAGAAAACCTGAATACATTTTTGATGGTAATGAGATTTACGTTTTTAAGTCTGTGAATACCCAGACTGTTCAGCTTTAATATTGAAATATCAGCGAAATGAATTACATTACAAGCACGGCTACAGTATAACTCCAGGACAAATCCATATGAAGAAAAATAAAAATACAAACTTTCAATTTAAAAAAATGTACAGAAATTACAGAAAATCATTTAGGTTAAAAACCAATATCTGAAAATGGATTTAACAAGTTAGAATCCTAAGAACGAAATGCACTTGGCTTGGAAGTTGGTATTTACACATTTATACACAGACAAAGCCATCATTCTTTATATACATGACAGTTCAGTGATACTGCAGAAAACCAGGGACAGGTCAAACAGTTATCTGTCATTCATTTTGTGGCAACACTAATGGAGCAGAAATAACAACTATGGATGTAGGTTGTCCTTTTTCTGTGTCGCTATCCTGTTGCAATGCTGAGCTCTAATCTTTTAGAACCAAGATTTCACGGTCTCCTCATTTTATCTGCACATTCCCGAGGGCTGGACTAAGAAATCAACAGAAGTCCCAAGGAAGCCATTTGCAGATAGAAAGGGGAGGACAGTGGAGCCCACAGGATAACTGAAGTAATAACTGAAGTTGGGTATGTGCTGGTTAAATCCTTTTTTTTTTTCCTGCAAAGTCACAATCTTATTACGGCTGATTTCATTCAAAACAAACAAAACAAAACAAAACAAAAAATCATCCGAAGTGAGTCATCTGCCACAAGTTGAGCTTCGTTTTTTTTTTCCTTTTACAGCAGTCTCAGGAGTGTTCCACGATGGCTTCATTAAGTCCAAAATATGTGCTTTTTGCATAGTCTCAATGCGGTTTATGTTTTCTTTTCTTGTGTTTTTTGTCCTTCTTTTTGCAGGCACATTTAACACAGAACCACTGCTGGTCCTCAGGAGGGGCTGTAAGGATCCCAACACAAGGCCTGAACAGAGGAGAGAGTCGCTCAGTTAGGGCTCGTGAAAAGATGCACGCTGCTAAGGATACCATTCATCTCAGGTTTACACCAACAGGCACGAACCCTGATCAGCGAATTAAGGCTGTAAAAATTGGTAAAAGCTTTGAACTGTGATACATACACAATATACAGTATATATGTATATGTATTTATTTATTGGAGGCTGTTAATTATATTAAAATTGGGGTATCAGCTGGAATCGGTATCAGGAGGTCAGGCCTTTAAAAAAACTGGCAATAGGAATCGGCCAAGAAAAATGCAATCAGTGCATCCCTAATTGATTATAATTTGGATAATCAATTATTTGTTTGTGTCATTTATCAAGTAAAAATCCAAAACATTTGCCGATTACTGCTTCACCATAATTTTCTTACTTTGCTCCATTTACATCCTTTTAAAATTAATACTTTTTAGTTTTTTGGCTGCTGGTCAGATAAAAGAAGGAATCTGAAGACATCACTTTGGGCGATGCTATATCACAGTGAGCATTTGTCATTATTATTGATACTTTTTAGAATAAATTATCAATTGATCAATTGAAAAAACAAAAGATAGATTAATCAATGATGAAAATAATCATTAGGTGCAGACTTGCAGCCTTACTTACCAGTGATACCAATCATCGCAGTCATCACATCCTATCATGGGACTGCCGTCATCGGGCTTGTTGCATCCGGGACAGATCCAGATCTGGTTTCCCCATTCATCTCGGATCTTGGGTAAATACAAAGAATAAAAAGTATTAGTAACATGCTGCTAAGTGAGAAATAGCCATTCTGGGCAATTAAAAGGTATTACATCAAACTCCCTTTTGTCCAGAGTGCAGTTTCTTTACTACTTGCTGAAGAAAACCTGTTGTAGGTAAAACTCACTGCATATATATTTTTTTAATCCACTGAAGATGTGCCACGCGTTACAAAAGTTAGTGTATGCACTAACATTAAAGTATCGCTTTTGTTTGAAGTAACATCAGTATCCAGTGTACCATACATGCATATGAGAGCAGCCTATTGTGGCGCTATTTCACAAGAAACAGCAACGAAAAAAGGAAACAGGAACCTGTATTCGGCAGCGCACTCAGACATACACACACACAGAGTAGTTTCTCTTTCTCTCTCACACACACACACACACACACACACACACACACACACGCCACATGCGGAACAGCAGACAGATACACCAGTGTTCCTTTCCAAAGGAATAAAAAAACTGTGAAACTACACTGAAGGATACTGATGCATACTTACACATCTGTTTCTGCGGCTACTGTACAACAGCAAGAGTTATTCTTTCACTTTTAAACCTGACAGAGCCTCTTCTATTTATACCCGGGTGGCCGGCCTTTTGTGCTCTGCTCTGGACGACTAAGCTTTTCCCTCACCCTGACCAATTTTGATGAATAACAGAACTGATATCACTCTTATTCTAACTGGTTGGCGCCTGCATTTGATTTTTCTTATTCTGAAATTACCTTGAAACTATTTTCAAGGATGACAAATAACTGTTTTGTTATCATAGAGAAGCAATGATTATAGCTCATAAAAAAAATCTATCTTGTTTTGCATACCTAAATTGTCTGAAAGCTGTATTGAAAATGGCATCAAATATAGGCCTAAGATTTTCATTGGTATTGCATCAATGTTCAAAGTCCTGTTACCGTGACGTCATGCTATTGTGAGGCTGCATCAACACTGTACTAAACACATAGTAAACCACAGTAGTTTAATGTAAATATATGATCGGTTCTTTTGGTTTTTCACTATAGGTCACTGCCGCTATATGATGGTTGAGAGGTCTGGATGTAAACACTCACCACGTAGGTGCTGACGGTCTCAGTTACTACGCTGCGCACTGGCGTCTTGAGGGAGCTGGCCGTGGAGAGCAGAGAGGTGGGGGAAAGCATTGATGAAGGGGCGGCAACAGGGGGAAGGGGTGAGGGAGGCGGGGCCAGAGAGGGTGCGACGGGAGAGAGAAGTGGAGGTGGCGGGGGTGTCCGAGGGCGATTTCCAGGTCCAGATTTGGGAGCGGGGGTCTTGGGCGCTGGTGTTTTGGGCTCTGTGTTTGGGACCACCTTGCTGATGACACTGGTGATGGAAAGAAAGAATAACTTTAATTGTCAAATGCAATAAATGCACAGGAAATGGTCTCTGTGACGCTGGCAGAGACATAAACAACTGTCAGGATTTTAAAATACATACTGGCAGACACAGCAACAAGTGGACCTCAAACCTCAAGCAGCAAGGCACATTGGGCCTCATTCACACACCGTTCGTATGAACGTTTTACACACAAACCCGGGATTCATCAATATTTTCTTACCTGAATGTGCTCTCACTTCGCGAACAAATTTATAACTGCTTCAGACCATGCATTCGCACAAATCATAAACATCCCTCAGTCGACAGGGTTCACAATATGTCTCCAAGCAGTTGTGCAAATGACGTTTGCCAGCTACGGCTTTTTCTGTTTTCTACCACTGAACCAAGTGTTTTCCATTTCAAAATTAGTTAAGTTTTTCTACTTTTTACCATCAGGTCCTGTATTTCCCCTCTTTGCTAGGACACAACAGCTCTCTCCACTGCTGCACCTCTCCCAAAGAGCTTTCCTTATACAGAAAAATGGGGGTGTGGTAGTTTGCTAATTACCGATTGCACACGCCGGTCAATTTAGTATGATTTGATTTACTAACATACGCACTGTGGTAAGAACAAAATTGGCGGGTGCGCATGTCATGAGTCTGGCAGTAATTTTGCGTGTGCACTTATTTTGTGCGCAAAGTAAGAACATTTCTACGCACATGATAGTGAACGAGGCCCATGATTACAAAAATACACATTCAACACTTACATTTTGTCCTGGCCAGCTCCCACTCTGAGAGTCAGTCTGGGGATGACTGGAGATGGCACAGCTGCTGGGGTCTCTACTTTCACCTGGGGAAACAAAAAACATCGTACAGCAAATTTCAGTAACATGCAAATGCATCCTTATTATTTATTACAGGAATATACTAACTTTTAGAAAACAAAATCAAACAAAAAAAGAGGTTACCTTCTCCAATCGAATTCTCTCTTTTTCCTTCTCTTTCTCTTTTTCCCGCTTTTCCTTTTCCCTCTCTTTTTCTTTCCTCTTTTCTTCTTTTTCCCTCTCCTTTTCCTTGGCCTTTTCTCGCTCCTTTTCCTTCTCCTTGTCTTTCTTCTTTTTCTTCTCCTTCTTGTCTTTCTTCTTGTCCTTCTCTTTACTCTTAACTTCCTTATCCTGGAGGATTGGGGGCAGGGGAGGAAGCATGGAGGGGATGCGTAAGCAGGCAGAGGGGCTGAACAGTTGCTGGACTTCGCCCAGACCAAAGGGGGTCAGGGCAGACAGTTTCTGCCTGTCGTCCTTACTTCTGTCTTTACCCTTGTCCCGCTTATCTTTGTCCTTCTTACTCTTTTCTTTATCCTTCTTTTTATCTTTGTGTTTCTCCTTCTCCTTCCTGGAGCCATCTCCGTCTCTGGACTTGATCTTCACGGAACCCTCAGGCCCAAGAAAGTCACGCTGGCGGAAGTGCTCATCATCCTTAACTCCGTACTCTTTCCAGGGCATTTTGCCCTCCTTGGAAAACTCCTTGTTCTTATCCCTGTTCTTATCCTTATTCTTTTCTTTTGCCTTGCTCTTATCCTTGTCCCGGTCTTTATCTTTTGGCTTGTCTTTCTCTTTCTTCTTCAGTTTTGTTTTGAGCTCCTTCTTCAGCTTTTTCTTGATGTCTCCCGACGACACTGCTTTGCTCTTCTCCTCAAAGGCCTTAAGCAGAGGTTCAGGAGTAGGTGGTGAGGCAGATCCTGACGACATGTACTGTCCTTGGTTTTGAGGGGGGGCTGAGGGACCACCCTGATTGACTTTTCGGATCACTTCGTTGATTGAGTCATCCATAGTCCAGTTTCCTGGGCCTGTATTCATGTGAAGCAGTGTTGACGAGTCTTTGACAGAGCTGTTGGCTCCAATCAGGACTTTAGGTGTTGGTGGCTCCATGATGGTGAGTCTCCTGGGGCTGGAGAACCCATTACTCTCCGACTCAGAGCCTGAAGAGAAAGCAAAAGGGTCGGGCTCCCGCTCAGCACATGCTCTGGCAATCACAGCATCAATAGAGTCATCGATGGCCGTATTGTCAGGCTCTAGTTTCCTGAAGTGGGCTTCAGCTAACTCCCGGTCCTCCATACTCTGACGCATGTGGATGTTTTCTTTACCCATCCTCTCGCTTAACGTGGACAGGGGAAGCTTATGCAAACCATCTGCCTTGCTCTGAGGTTGAGATGCTTTGGCAGAAACCATCTTTGGACTCTTGGGGCTTTTCGGACTCTTGGTTCTGCCCGGGGATTTCTTCCTCTCCTTAGATGATTTTGGAGAACGGATGGGGCTACCACCCACAGGTCCAGCAATGGCCCCTTTAGGGGACTTAGTCCGTGGTCTGCCAGGGGATGAGACCTTAGGCTTTCTTCCAGGAGTACTATGGGACTTATGGTCTGAGTGTCTTGGTACTATTGGCTGGGGTCTGAAGGTGGACGGGGTTCCAGAGGGTGTTTCAGGGGACAGGGAGCCGAGGCTATCATGAGAAGGCAGCATGCCAGGGGGAACACGTTGCGGGTTGAGGGAGGTGAGGGGTTCCCTGGGCTCGACGCCCCATTCTGGGCTGAGGCCAGGGTGCATGCGAGGTCTCTTGGAAGTGGGCATCATGCCCAAAGCTGCATCAGGACTGTCCAAGTGCCTCTTCAGTGGGTGGTTCTCATCGTTGACCGCCTCATCTTCCTCCATTTCCTCCTCATCCTCATCCAGTGGCACTTGCATAGCTTCAGCTGAGGTGCCCATGTCAGCAAGGACCTCTTCCTCCTCCTCTTCTAGAGAGAAAAGAGAAGCGTTAAAGCCTACTTTCCAACGGCATGGTTCATACACTTTTTTTAACCAATGGTTTTCAGCGACTTCTCCATATTTTTAGCTTTAATTTCCATGACAAAAAGAACAACTTGTAGAGATACCACTGCAAAGGTGTACACTATGCATGTTGTGAAAGTCTGCCTATTTTTTAAATATTACATATGAGCATCGCTAGAACAAATTACTAACACAAATACACCTAGATACCTATTTTCATTTTAATTCCATTCCAAGCTGAAACAACACAGTTTGCAATTGTTTGACCAAAAATGTTGATAGCAATTACTTGTAAAGGTAAAATGAGCTTTTTTCAATTTTCTCCACCAGACTGAGAGAAACTGATGCATGAATTTGCATCAGTTTGCATTTCCATACCTTTTCCACAACGTTTATGAAATTTTAAGTTTCCATAATTTTTACAGGGCTTAAAAATTATTAGCTGCCTTTCCAAGTTTTTCATGACTGTATAAACCTTGTAATTGTTAAAATGACACATAAATACAAGAGCAGATGTGTATATAGCTGTTATAAAAACTAACCTTCTTGTAAGGAGACCAGAGGTGGCATGTGATCTGGAATGTATTCCTTCCTCTCCTCTGCATCTCTGGCTCCAGGCTGAGGGAACTGCAGGACATTGTTTTTGCTGACAGGGAAGAGCGGTGTTTGATGGGCAAAGCCCACAGGCTCCAGGTTGTGGACATAATCCTCCAGTTCACTCAAGCTCACCCCCAGCAGCCTGAAGGCCTGACTGACATCATCCAGCACTGGATCCGTGCGTCCATCTGAAAAAATACATCAGAACAAATCAAACACCATAAACAAATAATAATGTATGTCCATTGCACACTAACACCACTAAAACTGTACTCCTCTAGTCGCTTTGCTGATAATTTGAGACCAATGTTTTTGGAAAAAGTACTGCAGTCACTGGGAGGTATCCTGGCTGATGTTGACATCTGAGCTGAAGCACGTCAATATACTCAACTAGATGCAGATAGATGGAGTGAAATATTATACAGCTAATAAAGGAAGAAGGTAACTGAGATATGTGACACAAGCCTCCAGCCAGTGTGCTTGCCACAGCTGCCAAGCATCCCGGCAAAACTAATAACATGACAGTGATGGAAGCTTAGCTAGCTAGCTACTGTACTTTTTGACAGCAGTCTCTGCTAGTTTTTAGGCCTCACTCTGCGGGGGCGCTATTCACAGAGCGGGATAGGTTTGTTGGTTCACAACAACGTGATCGTCTATTCCATGTTATTTTTTAAAGTTATTTGGGTAATAAATGTAATACTTACAAAGCTCAGAGTATCGATGGCAGCCCCTGGCCAGTTGCTGGATATATCGATGCAGAACATCGGACAGCAGATCGCAGGCAGTAAGCTGAACCGCATCCCAGCCCAATGCTTGGCAGATCTGCGCCACCGAAACACGCAGCAGCGAGCGGGCATAGCTCTCGCACATCTCGCTGACTCGTTACGGTCTTATTCCGGTCAATCCCCTTTCCAAAACATGCTGCCGGCCTTCATGTTTCACGGAACCCGCTAAGGGCTTGAGAAAACACGGTATGATTGTTAAATTTGGACATCTACTTTAGTAAATATATTGGCGCTTTCGCCAGAGTCGCCATCTTGATTCCATCGACAGACCCATCCCCAATGTTTCCACTGCGCATGCGCACCAGAATGCGTCTGCCCACAGAACTCTGCTGTATTCGAGAGATTCATTACCGACGGTGTGCAGGAACACAGATCATACGCATCCTCTGTCAAACCCAAACCTCTCTGCCTGGTTCACATTTGTTGTTACACTTCTAGTAATTAACATGAACCTCTTGGACTGTAGGAGTGTAATGTAGAGTCACGGCTCAAAAATCAGTGGGTTGCAAACGGAGAATGTCATTTCGATCTCGAAGACACACATTTCTAAAACTTGCAGGTCGCTTCCCTTCTTGTTCCTAAATTACTCCAATTTCCTCTTTGCAATAACAACGTTCAGGTAGTTAGCAAAAGCGATATAGCAACTGTACCGTAGTTTTTGAATTATTAGAGTAACCAGTTTTAATCTTCACCTCTGAACGGTTGAGTCACGTCCGAAGTCGCTATAAACCGCTTGAAAAAAAGAACCATCATCGATTAAAAAAAATGTCCCCGTGTAACTGTCGGTTTGATTATTAATACGCCAACTGAAAATCACTGTTTATACCCAGGGGTGGCAGTATTACATTTAGCCTACTTGTGTTACTGTAACTGAGTCGTTTTCTGTGTATTAGTTGCCTACTTTTCACAGTCATTGGTCAGCAGAGATGAGAGAGGAGTAATCTGGCTTAAGGCAAGACCTACTTTGTGTACTTTTAAAAATTCCAGTTAAAGTAACTCATTAACTTTTAGTCTTGAAAATATTTTAAATGTGCTACTTTTTACTTGGTAAGTAAAATATAAAACAAAACTTATACTTGAGTAGTAATTTGTAGTACTCTTTCCACCACTGCCACACTGTAATGTAGTAATCTTTAATACACTCATAGCTATTATAGGTAATATTTATAGCTATATATATATTTTTTAATTATATCTTAGAGGTAACAACTTGTTTTGCTTATTTTATACTGCTTACAAAAGTTAGGTTACACTATTAAAAGTGGCATCATTCTATTAACATTTTTCCTATATTTTCTATTAAAATAATTTCACAAATGTGGTGGTGGTCTTCCCTGTAGCCTTGATGCAGACATTTGCCGTAGTAACATATGCCATTATATTGTCCCTCATTATATGGTCTGATATATAATATCAGACCATATATAAATGTCATAATATCAGACCAGGCTTTTGAATTTATTAACTAAAGCAGGCCAGGAGATATCATTTTTTCAGTCTTCAAGTCAAGCTTTCCAGCATTTCATTTCACTGTACTTCATTCTCCTTACAATTATATGGTTACAGCTCTCATACAGCAAGAATCCTGTGACACTGAAAAACACAAAGAAAAACCAGCCCACATTCCAACCTCTAGCTTTCTTTAATGCCATATTCTTTGATAAAGCAGGTTGTGGTGTCCCTTTGCAAAATTGAATGTAAAATGTTACTGTTACTAGTATTACTAATGTTACTATTATTTTATTTCTTAAGTCAGTCCATCTGCACAGCTCATACAGTCCCCTCAACTGTAACATTTACTTCATCATCCTTGTACTGTAACCAGTGTAAAGTAATTTTGGAGCATCCATCAATCTTCTTGCTTGATGGATGCTCTTTGGGTAGTGTAGGCCGGGTCGAGGTGCAGACTCCTACAGCACAGAGGCCTGAAAACCATGGAAATCTCTGAAAAAAATATTTTCCCATTTTATATGAGATCACTCGGAAGCCTTTAGAGTTAATTCTGGACCTGTGTAGTCATGATAAATTTAAAAGGTTTGCCTTTATTCGCAGTCACTGCACTGTACAAAGAACAATTTCATTGAAATTAATGAGTATGACATTACATCTACAGTTCCAAAAAGAAAAAGCGAAAAGGAAACCGTTTTAATTGCTGAGCTTCAACTTGTATCAAACATTTAAGAGGTAATCTGTCAGCAACTATGACAGTCAATGTATACTGACATTATTAACATTATATAACATTACAACATATCAACCACTGATGCAGAATGCCCTGTTTCCTTGCAATGACAGGGCAATGTACTACAGTCCATCTTTGCATTTACCTCAAATAAGACAGTCTTTGTGAACAAACGTAACCACAAACACTCAGCAAAAAAGAAACTACATTTAAGTTACAAAAGTGTTGAGTTAGGATCAATCAAAAAAAAAAAAACAATATATAATTTTTAAAAAATCACTTAAATTTGTAATAAAAATATAATGTACAATATACATGTCACTCTACTCCTTAAATGGATGATTAATGAATTTACAAATGATCGATACGACAAAACAACATATCACGCCTGAAATCATATATCACACTAGATCCAAAAGTGTTTCACTGCTGGAGCTACCGATGAGGACTACCTACTGGATGTTTCAAATCACTATTTTACTGGTGATTTTTGTCAAATGCAGCATCATATTGCTGATCTCCATGGACTGTTTTAGTAGAACTTTAGTGTCACCATCCGACTTCTGAAATTCATTAGACAGTAAATGTTTCACTTGGAGAAATCATCAGGAAAGAGTTGGTATTCATTGTTAAAATTCCTTTTCTCCCAAATGTGCTGTCTGCTCTTGCATCTGTAAGAATCAGGAAAAGTGTGTTATTTCACAATGGCTTAAATGAAACTCCACATCTTGCACTGTTTAATAACTAAAACGTACACAGGTTTACTCGCATTAAATACATTATTGTAAAGATATACTATTTACATTTTTAGGAAAAGCATGATGAGCATGCTTTCTCAGGTGTTACTTTTCTTTTAGCTAAAAAACCCAGCCCCATAACATTTTGCACATATACCATCAGCTACATTCCCCTAAAGGAGATACTTACAAGCTTCAATGTGCTTTTTTCTAAATGCCCAACCGTGACAACAGGTTTTGGTTTGGAAATGTTGCAGCACTGCAAAACTATGTCGATAGGCTTTTTATGGAGAAGCTTCATTTAACTACTGCTCTCAGTTCACGCATAAACATCAAATTATTAGAGATGTTTACATGCATTAAATACCAAAAACTACATTTTTAATAAGTTAAAACCACAATGTAATGGGCTTTGGTGAATGTTGAGGTACAGTTAGTGTATTAGTGTCTCACCAGTTATAAAAACAGGGAAACGGGCCACTATATTCTGGACCTGCAAGCGGATCAGACAATTGAGATAATCAGGTCGATCCCTTGACACGAGGTCACACTCATGGTAAGGTAAGACCTCCACGATTCCTGCTTCTTGGCAGCAGGTTATGAAGTGCCTCTTCTCCTTGGCCTCTGCACTCAACCTAGACACAGAAGTGGCAACTTCGTTATTTCTGCAACCTCTGTCTCTATTTCCTATAACATCTGGTGCCACTGCAGATATGTTCAAAAAAAGTAACCAATTACAGATCAATTAATTACAATTACAAAAGATATTGAGGAACAGATTTCATTACTAAAATGTTGAGAACAGTGAAGAGGCACATAGTTAAATGTAAGCAAGAAACAATCCACATTTACAGCAACCTTGAATTTTCTTTCAGCTGACGAATGTCTCTGTAGTGTAACATCCATTTCCACTTCCCTTTTTTGCTTTGCTCTTCCACAAATTGTGAGATTTTTTCCATGTTGCCTGGAAAAAATATCAGGTAATGAATGAAAGTGGAATAAATCATAAGCATGACAAGATCTGTAACAACAAAAAAGCGTATATTCTGCGATTAAAAGTGTTCATACAAAGACTTAGGGCCTCCAGTGCTGTTCTTTCAAACATTATAAAACCACCCCCAGTGAGCAGTTCCTGATGGGTGAGGTTCACAATATCATCTGGTTCATCAATTCCAGCGAAAAGCACATCTGGTGATTTCCTGAGTTCAAGCAAGTGTGGAACCTTAGAAAAACAGTGAGCAGATTCATGAAAAACGTTAGAAGTAATCTAGATGATGGTTATAATACAATGTCCTTACTGTTATGTCAGTTTCTCTGTTGCCACAGTGGTTATGTTATTTTACACCTATTGCTGTATTACCTCACAAATGTTCTCTGCAATATCTTCATTCCTGAGGACGATGAGTAGAGGTGATGAAGAACTATCATCATCACAGAAGAACTGGGATGGCTGGACCGCTGTATGGCCTTCTGCTTCTAAATGTGCCTTTTGAACATCAGAGCGCAGTTAATCTCATTGAAACAAAACCATATATTAGATCTGTCAAATGCCACACTGGAGACCTCTCAAACATCTTATCTCTACCCACACCATGAGGTTCCAGCTTATCTTGCTAACAACTGCTCACTTAAGTCATTTAACAGATAACTCCCTTCCATATTGTGAGACAATGCAGACCTACCTGAAATAAAGTCCACCAACCCCCCAACCCCCACCCCACACACACACTCCTATTCTTATTTACTTCATTTATACCCCCAACTTGTGCTTTGTCTGTTATGTCTCTACTATATGTTCATGTATGTGCTGAAACCTACTACAGATGACAGATGCTCATTAAAAATAACACTAAAACATCACTTAAAATATTCTCTCACCAAATTATTACATGAAAGAAGGCCAGTGATATTGGGTTTATCTTTAATTATAATACATATGAGTTTGCATCAATTTTGGCTTTCGGCAGTAAGTGTTTCTGGATCACACTTGGACTACATTTACATGTTAACAAAAAAGAGATTACTGAGAGTAACTGGGTTATGGCAGGAGTCACATTCACGTTTCCTCATTCCAGTTACTCAAAAACCTTAGTATACATGCACTCCCAATAATTGAGGTGTTTTTCATTTCCTTCATCAGAGGTTATGTTGATGTAAAATTAAGCATTCTTCAACAACCATGTATAAAGTTGAGCGTTGTACAGTGTGTGCTTATTGTGTTTATTATGTCAGTTTCCTTATCCGCTTTTTTCCTGCACATATGTGCACATGAAAAAAAGTGTTCAAGAAATTAATCCCAACAATCAGGTTTTTCCAGCAAAAACTACCTTTGTTAACAGTATTTCTCTTAATCCCTTACTCTAATTATGGAAACCAGCTTCCGTGTACATGGCATTTGAGAAATCAAATTACTGCCCCGACATGGTAATTAACCTGATTACTGAAGTGCATATAAACGCAGTGAGTGATGGCACAGCACCCTTATGGGGCTTTAAATCATTTTCTAAGTTAATTCGGGTATGTATGCAGTATATCTTTGAAAAATTAGTTATTAGAAATACTTCAGCATGAATTTGTTTCGAATAGATTTTATACACCTGAAAAATTATCTTACCTTTGTTTTGTCAAAGAAGGCATCATCAGATGTCACCAACATGTAGAACCTGAACTTGGTTTTACAGGACTGCCTCACAACCAAATTCAGGTTACTGTGAAAGCTCTCATACATTTCTCGCTTCATCTGACCACTGAATTGACCACTCAAGTCAAAATGTTTACTTGAATCAGACTTGGGGAAACCTGTATCCATTTTGGAGCCAGTAGTTTTCGATGGGAGTCTTTTGCCTGCACAAACATCATTCATCATGGCCTGGTATAATCTGGCACATTCTGTGGTCACGTCAGAAACCCCAGCATGTCCTGCTGAGTTGCCTTTTCCATTAGACAATTTTTGAAGATGAAAAGTGTTCTGTTCTTCTGTGGCATCTACCAGACCTCTCCTCTCAGGTAGATCGACTCTGATTTTTTGGCCAGCAAGCAATGGGAGGGCCTCCAGTTGATCCACTGATTCCTCCTCTTCCTCTAGATTGGAGAAGTCCACGGTAACAGGACTGGCACAAAGCAACTTTGATCTGTCATGGTTGTTGTCATGACTGTAGATGGGTCCTCTCTTACTCCTTTTGAGAAGCTGTTTCATTTGTTCTGAGAAGATGAGACATTCTTGCTCCATGGAAGACTGAGTAAGGTCATCCTGTAAGCACCTCTGGGAGAGTTGTTCCAGTAAAGAGTATGGTCTCTTTTGGCCAGAGTTAAAGATTGTACATGTGAGTGAGCTTGTTGAGGGGTCCAGAATAAGACTGTCATCTGCTGTTTGGTTCCCTTTGTAATCAAAAGTTGAATCTGACACTGCAACTGTGTAGTCTTCTTTATCCATTTCAACTTTTTCTTCATGTAATTGCCCAATTTTCTCAGCTAAACAATGTTTTAACAAATCTTTGTTTCTATCTACAGTCCTGGTGGAGCCTTTTCCAGATTCAGTGGACTGAATTGAGAAAGACAATGAAGGCACCTTGTTCAAATCTGAAATCTCCCTTCTTTGGTACTGATATAAAGCATCTAGAAGAGCAAGCTGAGCTTTATCCAAGTTAAATTTGCCATCAATGTCTTCATCATTAGATACCGTATTTGCTTTTGAAGAAAACTCAGTGCCTTCTTTGTCATTTTCATTTAAATCTTCAGACATTCCTTTGAAACTTTCTGTCTGTCTCTCCATAAGTGCTGTAGTCAGTGTGGTGTTGGTGTCAACGGGAATTTTAGTTTGTGTATTTTTGGGAATAGCTGAAAACCCAGAGGTATCAATTTGGCCTTCTCTGGAAAAACAATCTGCTTGACTTTCATCACTTTTAGATGGTTTCACAGCCATGATAGGACGCTTACTGGATGACCGGGGTTCATGACCTAAATTATAGTGCAAAGCTGCAGTAAGACTATCTTGTTTGATACTTCGGTGAACAGCTTTCAAACACTTAGAAGAATGAAAAGTTGTGTATGGATAATAAGAATCTTTCCCACAGGAAGCGTCCTGCATCTCATCTGCTCTTTTCGAGTAGTGTTCAGGAGTTGATGAATCTGTTTCTTTGGGTTGTAAGTGAACATGAAGTAAAATTTCTTCCTCTGATGAAAATTTTTTTTTGAAAGGCGATTTCAATAAATGTAAGGATTTTTTGCGCAGGCCTTGTTTGGCAGAGGCTGATGCCACCCTTGGCTTCTTGTTTATTTTCTCTTCCTCTAACAAGGTTGAGATGTGGCATGGCGCTAAACTGGTGGGAATGTATTTGCTGCTGCAGCTAGGGCTTTGATCCCAAGAGAGGTATGATGACTCAGATGTTTCAAATTGGCTGGATTTGTCAGTCTGGCCAGATTTACAGAGGTACTTGTCTATACTGCTTAGAACTCTGAGAGTTCTGAGTTCAAGGTCACGATGGACTGCTGGTTCTTTTCTATGAGAAAGACCATGGTGAGGGTTAGAATCACTGCTAACTGTGGACTCATTAAGTTCCTGTTGAAGTGGCAGCTCATGTGTAGGTGTGGGGCTTCTGCTAAGACCTTTCTGGGTGAAGTTTTTGCAGACTTCATCACCGGTAGAAACAGAAGTACTACTACAGGGGCCAGGGTAAGGTATATAATCATATGGGTTCTCATCCATAGTTGGGGTAGGGCATCTGTCATCAGACTCGCTTTCTTTGTATACCACTGGCTGGTTGGATTCATCGAGATCAGCAGCTGATACAGTTTTGCATGGAAACAATGGCACCTCTTCACCGATAAATGGGATTTCACTCTGACCACGGACCACATCTTGAACCTTTTCTTGGGGGTTTAAGACCTGCAGGTGTAAGGTATCCTGTTTGGACAGTTCTATTCCAATAGATGGAATTTCAGTCTGACCATGCATCTTTTCTGATCTCTCATCTTTTATATCCTTATTGAAATCTGCTTCTGTAACTAATGAAATTCCTACATGGTCTCTCTGCAATCTTACCAAGTCAACCTGAGATGACTCAGACTGGTCATGGAAAGATGCCTTCTGAGCTGCATTATCAACATTTCTCTTCTCCTCAACCGATTTGTTGTCCTGATCTTCATCATCACCACTAATTAGATCACTAAAATTTGCCTGCACTTCATCTTGGCTTTCTCTTATAGTACCATCCTTGGTCTGGTGAGTAGCTGTAAAAGACTTGCTGAATGAATGAGTGTTCTCTTCAGTCAAGGGTAATGCTGCCTTCTTGAAACAAACCTCTTCTGCTGAACAAATGTCACTGTTTTCTAGTGTTGTCTCATCCACAGATTTTTCATCAATATGCTCCATGTGGGATGACTTGTTAAGACCAGCCTGAGGAACTTGTACTGAAATGCTATGTTCATCTATGAAGGCACTGCTATTTGTACACTGTGCCCTCAACAATGAATTACTGCAGGTATCATTTTCACTATTCACTTGAGGCAGCTGCTCACTCAATGTTACTTTATCACTGCACTCTGTAATGCAATCCTCTATGGAACCACCACACAATATAGATGATCTATCATTCAAATCACTGCCAGGCTCCACAATGGAAACAAAATTGTCCTTCAAATCAATGCCATCTTCCATTCCACAATGGGCTTCATCTCCACTGATGCTGCCTTCATGTTTTGGATGATGATTCTCATCTTCATTGACATTTTCAGCCTGGCCTGGTGAGAGCATTTTAAATTCCTCGCTAGCTATCTGTGCTTCATTTTTCAAAAGATTTACATCACTGACTGTATCTGTTTCCTTGTTTGTTGTATCATCACTTGCATGAATCACTGGTGGAGAGGATTCCACTTTGTCTTCTTGATAAGTTTTTTCTGTCAGTTTACTATGTTCACCATCTTTAGAGTCATTTTCATCATGCTCAACTTTGTGAACCAGATCAGCAGAGTCACACTTAGAATGCATCTCTCTATCTGCCATGGTTTTTGATGAACTGACTCCAACTTGCTGCAACAAATCCACCTCAGTAGTTCCCTGATTTTCACTGCAATCTCTCATTTCTTCCTTTTCATTATGGGATCCATGTAGGACATTCTTTGGCTGATTGCATACATTTGCCATTTCTTCATATGAGATGAGTTTTCCATCACTTTTACAAGAGATTACATCAGTGAACTCCAGGCAGTCATCTTTTTGCGAGGAACTTGTGCTCTCATTCTCACAGGTGCTTCGGACATCACTGACATCGAACTCACCGATCAAGTTTATGGAGTCTTCTTTCGCTCTGTAAGACTGGAAAAAGAAAGAGTAAACAGGAGGAATATTATGATTAATTATCTTTCATGTCATATTTATGTGAATTTGAGGGTGTTCGGCATAATTGCTGGAATAACACAATCTCTGCAAAATGGCTGTCCTTATACAAAGAAATTGGACATGGTAGTTTGCTAATTACCAAGTGTGAGCTCACGCTTGTCAATTTAAAATTTAAAAGTGAGAAAACATTGGTTGATACACACTTTACAAGTCTGGCAGTGATTTTGCATGCACACTGAGTCTGTGTGTTAAGTAAGAACATTTCTACACACACATTAGTGAATGAGACCTATTATTACCAGATGATCACAATCTGTATTTCAGTTTTGCTTTGTCCTTACATTGCTCTGTAGTCTAAATACCATCTGAAAATTATATAAAAACAAGTGTGTTATTTTTAAAGCAGATGGGAAGGTCATGGGGTCACCCAAAGATTTCATCCTCTAGCCAAAATTATTAGTGTCACAAAATTTCATGCCAATGCCAAAAACCTTTGGAGATACATGTATCAGTATGCAACAGGCCTGCTGGTGGCGCTAGAGAAGGGGTCACGGGGTCACCAAAATTGACAGGTTTCATTGTCTAGGCCACATGAATGTTGTCAACAAAGTTCATGGTGATCCACCAAAAAGATATGGAGATATGCCCCTCTGGACCTAACTGCTGACCAACTGCTTCCCGGCAGGGCAAAAGCATCGACTACACAATGAATTACAATGTAATTAGCATCAAAGAAACATTAAAATCAAAACTGAAATACCTGATTTTTAGCTTGATGTTGATGCGAAGTGCTTGGTTCCTGTAGTCCCTGTGATGATTTAGGTGCTTGAGAGGTTTCTGTAGCTTCTGTCTGCTTGTGTGATAGACCTTGTGGATCTGAAGTGACAATCTCTACACTGGGGTTTCTCAGTGAGAGGTCCAAAATCACAGCTCCTTGGTTCAAGACAGGCATGTCTTTTTTGCTGAGATCCAAAGCTTTTGAAATTGAAGTGTCTGAAGATGTAGTAGGCAAAGAACCAGATGAGTTGTCCTTGAGCTCAGACTGAGTTGTGGCTGGTAAGATTCCACTGGACATTTCCAAACAATCACTCCCTTCTGAATATGGGCATGTAAAATTTGGGTCAATATGAAAGAGCCTGGCTGTTGACCGGCTATAAAACAGACCTATCCACATGTGAACAATAAGCCGCACCTCTTCACTGGTGTCCTGAATGGTTGCATCCCATGGCCTATCCAAGGTGTGATAAAGGTACAAAGTTAGCTCTTACTGTGAATGACAAATTTAACAAGATATCTTGACTAAAAGCTAATTTTACCACATATTCCTCACAACTAGATACATAGAAAGTATAGCTTTGAAGGCATTTCAGCATTTGAACAATTTAACTTTACTGTTTTCAAATTCCTAGTATAAATGCGTAACACTAAATACATACCCATGCAAGGCTCGGATGATGGTTTTATCCTTTGAGTCATTCGTAAACTTGCTGTCGAGATTGAAGTCATAGTTTCCATTCCACTGCCTTGTAACGTGAACAGACCCATCCTTGTCAACAAATGTGCGGGAGTGCCTGAACTTCCTCCTGCGTACCATGCCTTTTTCTAGGTCTGATGATGCCCCATGTTTGTGCCCACTTTTGTCTTTGTGACAGACAATGGCATGTAGTGCTTCAATTCCATTGCCAACTCTATTTTGGTGACGCAGCTGCAGTCCTGTAGAACCACTTAATGGGGTTACCTGGAAAGATGTACCTGGCAAACCCAACAGTGGAGAGGAAGATGGGGGCAATGAGTAAGCATGTTCTTTAGATATCAAAACAGCCACATCGTTGTCTCCCACAAGACCTTTTTGTGAAGGCTTTTTTAGGGGCAGAGTTGGCCTAACAGCAGGCTGCTTCAGCAGAGCATGAAGAACTGACTCTTGTTCAGCACTGGTAACATCTTTTGTAAGGTCACACAAATCCAGACTTGAGTCAAGTTTTCTCTCAAATGCTGGACCTGGTTGTTGCGGAAGCTGGTCATTATTGGCACTGAGTGCCAAGTCAGCAAGTAAGGTCAAAGCATCTGTAGATGAGCAAGCAGTGTGCATTTTTTTCTTCTGATTCTTCCTGACTGAACTTTTCTTAGTACAAACATCGTATTTGAGCTTTTCACTGGAAAAAGAAACTGGTGTTTGAAAATGCAACCACCCTGTGAAGACAAAACAGAGGAGAAAAAGAGAAATTGCATGAAAATAAAAAGTAGCACACTGAAAGCACTTAATACTTCACAATTATACCAAAATATTACAGTTATAAACTAGTTATTGATATGTAAGCTATGCTTTTGTTGTTGTTTTATCAAGGGATTGTTTTACTGAGACAATCATGCTACTTTTGAGTGCAAAAGCTTGAGATTGGCAAAAATGCTAACACAAAGCAAGACAAAAGTATAAGCAACATAAATTAGTAAGTGGGCAGCGACACAAAGCTATAGCATACTATAGGCAGTTGCAAAAGTGACAGAGACAAGAAAGTGGTAAGTCACTTATCAATGACGACCATTATTAAGAGTAAAATTGAGAAAAAATTTTTTACACCGTTATGGAATGATCAAAATAAGCATTACAAATTTTAGAACTTGTAGGTATGACTTACATTTCTTTTTTATATGTTCTGAAGGTATGCCTGCATGCTTTCTGAGTGTTTTCATCCGACCCTTCCCCAGAAAAACTGAAGACGGTCTTCGTATGGACTGAGATTGTTTGTCTGAAGTGGCTTGTTCTGGTAGGCCTGGCAAGTCTCTTCTCAATGGAGTATCCTGGCACTGAATTTTCTGTGCCTTATCTGGTATCTCTTTAGGGATCAAGCCTAGGGCCAGTGCAAATTTTGGATCTACTGGCAGTGTCTTTGAAACCTCTTCAGCACCTACAATGGTGTCCAAGACACTTTTCACTGAATCATTACTTTTCAGCATCTTGATGTCTGAGTCACCTTTGCTCATCTTGGGACAAGGCTCAGTACCTTGTGCACTACTTGCAGACACTGTTTGTGTCACAAGGTCAGATGTTTTTCTCTTTCCCCTTAGAAGAACTGATTTTAGTTTACTGAGCAATAACTCACTCGTTTTGACACTCTTTACTGGGCAGGGAGTATCAGTGTGCTTTTTCTGAACAGCTTCTGAGGGAGGTGTGTCTGTGCCATCTGCGCCAGCAACAATCTCTGAAGAATGGTCCTTATTGTCTGGCTTACAAGCAACTGAACTGTTGTCACCATCTAAATGTCTCACCTCACTGTGTTCAAAATTACTAGGACTAACAACTATGTTTTGAAGATGGCTCCCTCCATCCATGGTTTCTGTGGTCTCCATCTTTTTTTCCCCTGTTGTCTCCAATTCCATTATTTCAAGATCTTTCACAGGGGTATCAACCATCATTTTGTCAAGGCACTGTTCATCTTCTGTAGCTTTCTGCTTATCTTTTAAAGACTTGATCAGATCAGCACTATCTAGAGAACCATGTGGAACCAAGATTCTTCCACACTGGGAGATGATCGGCTTCAAGTCCCATCGTTCTGTTTTCTTTCTCAGAGGATAAGCTTCAAGTTCTGTTGAAATGTTGCTTTTCATGGTCTCTGATTCTTTTTCCATGACTTTAAGTACAGCAGATCTCACTCTTTTATTTCTTGATGAGAGTTTTCCAACTTTGCAGCGACGCCTTCGTAGTTTCCTCCAACCAATTTTTGGGGGTTTCGTCTCTGAGTAGTCTGATAGGTGCTTTGTCTTGTCATGGTTCTCGCTCAGAGAGCTGTCAGCCTCCACTGGTAATTTGACTGTCTGTACACCGGAAGTCTCAACACAAGATTTAGATGACTGATTATTACCTTTGGGTTGACCCTTGTGTCGTTTTACCCAACTTGGTTTGAGGGCACTGCTGACCTCTGGGCAATCTGAAGAGTTTTTGGCCTTGTCAGTCCTATCATTCAGAGAGTTCGGAACTGCAGTTTGTAATTTGACTGGTGATAAACTGGAAAGCTCATTATGCTCTGTTGCTGACACAGCACTTATCATGCTCAGACTCTCATCAATGACTCCTGCAGTTCCTTCTGCTGAGGTAATGCTGACAATCAACTCTGTTGGGAGGTCACCTGATATAGGAGAAACCAAGAGACTATTTGACCCAGTAATAATATCAGTTTTGGTCAGCACTGGCAGGCCAGGTTTCCTACTGTCTTTGGTATGATCTCCAGACTGCAAAATATCTGGCACCATCTGGTGCTGTTGAGGTATAATGGTTGAGTCTATCTGTGCTTCAGAACTTTTTATAGGACTGTCCACAAATGCCTCAACATGTTCAGAGGATTGCTGGTCCTCTGACCCGATGTTAGCAGGAGTAGCCGGTGCCTCCTCAGGAGATGATAAACAGATATAGACCTCATCATCAAGGTCTCTTCGCTCCTCTTGTCCAGCTGCCAAGAGGTCCATGGCCCTGGACACTGGCAACTGAAAGGAGACTGGGTGGCTCAGGTATGACCTGAAGCTCTGCCATGTCCTGTTAGTCCACTTTGGGGAAGTGTAGAGGTGTTGGAGGGCGTCGGGCACATCATACTGATCTGGAATAATGCTGACCTCCCTAGAGGGACTTGCTGCCAGACCAGGATTTATTAGTGTCGCGTAGTTCTGCATATGATGTGCCAACAGTCCACAAGGCTCCTCACTTGGGTCAGTGGATCTTTTCTCCACTTCACTTTCTGCATAATTTAATGCTGGCAGAACTTTAAGAATTTCAGATGAAATGGTAGGCTTTCTTTGTCCAACTTTTGTGTCTGTGATAAAACAAGAAATGATGGTTGTTTAATTTCCACTTTTGCATTTATGAATGCCATTAATGCTAACTATACAACTACGCTGGTAAAATGTCAAATCATACATATAAGAAATATATCAAAAGGCTAGAAAAATGTGCTCAGTGGAGCACAGACCTCAGACCTTGGTTTGTTAGATCAGGTATTGTGACACATACATAGTCCCATTTTTGTTTGTCCACTTTTGGCCGACTGGTGTGAAAAGTTAATCAACCCTTCATTGGGTTATGACCAAGGTTTTTACAAAGTTTCATGTAAATCCATTCAGACCTTTTTTTTGGTATCCTTGTAAGACAAACAGACAAGACACGCCCACAGCCACACACTTTTTAGCCAATTGGCATGAAAAGTTAATCAACTCTTCCTTGGGTTGGGACCAATCTGTCAACAAAGTTTCATGTAAATCCGTTCAAAACGTTTTGAGATATTTGTCACAAACGACAAGACACACCCATTGTCACACCCCCTTTTGGTTGATTTGCATTAAAAGTTAATCAACTCTTCCTTGGGTCAGGGCCAATCTTTCATGTAAATGATGTAAAAAGTTTCATGTAAATCTGGTCAGAACTTTGATATCTCAAAGACAGACAGACAGATAAGGCAATTACATTACCTCCTTGGTGGAGGTCAAATAACTAACTAAATAAATAAATAAATGAAGAAACAAAAAGACTATGTAACACATGCTGTCATCACCTCTTTGTACTGCTCGTGAGTCTGGAAACACAAACATGCCCTGTAGTGCCTCAGTTGCACTGGAACCAGTATCTAGAAAAACACAATTAATAAACCATACAACTGGTTTAAAGTTGAATTACTGTTGCAAAAACATGTAGTAGTCATAAAGGTAGAACTCTATTATATTATTATTACACTATTATACTATGTAGCTTTGTCAAGTAAATTGCATGCACTGCATGTCAAAACTAAATTACTGTCATATCTTACCATCATATTTAAGGAAGTGAGAAGAATGTAACAGTATGAGAAAACCACCATCGTTCAGCTGAATAATGAGAGCCTGTACAAAAACAGATGTTTAGTATATAAGTCAGGTAAGTTTTTCAGATACACGGCAAAACCAAAATTCAACTTTGTTTTATTATGCATTGCAAAGTGACATGAAAATAACATGAGGAGACTGACTATGATAAAACTCACTAGATCTTTCTCTCTGAGCTCCTGGATAAGCTGAAAGATGGAGGAATCTTCTGTCTTAGAGGAAACCAACTCATACAGACTGCAGCATATGCCATCCAGAGAGACTTAAAGACAGGAACAATTATGCCAAGCTCATTAAAATGTTGTTGTTAATACCAGTAATAATGTAACACTACTCCAGATATAACTTTAAAGGACCATAACCCTTGTTTACTGATGTTTTTTTTTCATAACACACCTTCACCAGAAATGCAGGTTTCAAAGACAGCCTTTGGCAACAACAGTCTCAGATCCAACATGGAAATGGCTCTGTCAACTTTCGCCACTTCTGGCCTTCAATGGCAGCATAAGACAAAGCACACAAAGAAGACACATCGAATGATATGAGATATTAGACAGTATGTTAAAAATATGTACTGTACTTTTGATGGATCACATTTATCTTACAGTTTTGCAGGTATCAAGGCCCCTGTTGTGGACTTCAGCCCAACATCATAGAATTGGGTACTGATCTGGAGTTGACCCCTCCAGGGTAAGTAATGACACCCTAGAATTACATACAACAACTTTCACATATTATATACAAGTTCATGGCAATGGCATTCGCAGTTTATCGCGTAATTTAAAAAGTTACAAGATGTAGGATTTTCAATATATTGCTGTGCTATCAGTTATGATACATTTTGACAGTGGCCCCAAAGAGCTATTTCATGCTTGCATTTCTTACCATTTCTGAGTTTCTGGGTTTCATTATCCATGAAAAAACATATAAGGTAGAGTGATAACTTAGAAAACAAAAACAGCTAGAGGAGTTGATAGTGAATGTGATGGAAAGCATGCCAGAAAGATTGCTGAATGTAGCACTGATGGTGGTTATCGTATTTATACAGAGAAGATCCTATTGGGACCCATTAATTAATATTACCTACCCGTATTTATCTCCACACTGAAAAGAGAAATTGGGAAAAACAATTAGATTCCCCATTTGGATGAAATGGTATTTGGTATGGTATATTTACTTGAGAACACAGAAGGCACAATATGTATTGTGGTTTTACAGTACCTTTTCTCCTGTGGCTCAAGCGGTGCTGTCTTGGTATCCGAATATGAAAATGATACAATAGCGAATGGACAGGCATGGCTTGGAGATTGGGCCGTTTCATTACTTCCATCATGTAGCAGCTCATACATGTAATACTGCAAGACCAAAACAAGAGGCATTTGAGATGGCTAACGGTTTTCTCATTAATATTAAAATTTAGGCAGGACCGTGCTCCAAACCCTAATCAGATCATCTCAACTCTACAGGGCTAACTGTGTAAGTACCAACTTTTTATTAAGTACTGTACTTGAGTTATTGTGTTCATAAAAATGTGACTATTCACAAAGACGTACACAAGCATGACACCATGTACCATGGTGGTGGGACGTATAAATTCTCTGAGCTTTGATTCCACCAATGACATTGGCGATTTTTTCCAATGATATCATTGGTCAGTGTTGGCATGACGTTTGTCCCCATTTTCTGTACTTCTCTAATTTTATAAATAGTGAGGGGGAAGTAGTGAATGTCTTAACAAGTGCACTGCTTTAAAGGCTGACTTAAGTGTGGACCCTCTAGACTTAACGGACAAAAAACATGAAATTACTGAGTAATTTGATGATTGTGTCTACATGCTTCTCACTGTTGCCTCAACTCACTGATAAATTACAGGCTTGTTCCATGTTTTTTTTCTTTTTTTTTTGTCAGTTGAGTCTAACAGGTCCTCACTTTTATCAACCCCTGCAACTTTGCACATTGCAACTTTAAAACTGCTGTTTACATTTTGACTTCTATTGTAATGATGTCTTGTGGTTTAATATTCAGGACTCTTGGAAGAGTTACCATGGGCTAAAAGAAGTCCTAATAAAACTCAAACTAAATACTTGTCGAATCAAAAGGGGATTAATCACTCAACAAAATAACGGCTTCTGCAAATTAAAACTGCTACTGACATCATGATAACCATCCAAATGACACTTCTACGGGGGTAACTGAGCCTGAAGAGTGTCTGGGTCTCACCTGGGTTCTCTCAAAGGCAAGGAAGGAGCTGGTGTTGGCAGAAACTGCGGATAAATGTTTTGACACATGGCAGTCAAACCCCACAGAGGGTCCTGTGAAGTTCTGGGTATAGTTCTCTGAGACTGTTTTTACCCTGCCCTGTTGATTACCAAAAGGAAGATGATCTGATTAATAATAAACTTTTTTAATGAACACGATGATGCAATTACCTCTTCCCTCATTTCACCATTTCATCTTTTTCAATACCTTTGTCAGCCTGATGATGGCAATGTAGCCAGATTTCCCATGATACCAGCGATTGGGGTCCAGACAGTCAGAGTATGTCGATATATACACACCTGAGGAAACACAAAAACACCTTTCACTCACAAATGTACTCCCAGATAAAATAAAAATAGAGAGAACAATTTATTAGCATTTGAGGATACATCTGCAACAACAGACACTCCTGCAAAACAGCACCTTTAAAACTGAGCCTGGCGATGACACACTACACTGTAGACATCTGTTTTACGAATGAGACATCAATCTTAACAAAAATTTGGCAATTGTGTAATATCCACTGCAAGTGAATGCACTTAAGTCATAGTCAACTGCACCCTGACTTGTACAACAACTCTGTAACAACATGACTGATGCTGTTAAACATGAACTTGAACCTTCATGCTTGCGACAAACTCTTTAAACAAGAAGAGCAACACGCGCTCTTATAGGCCATCATTCAAAACTACAATTCTCCACACAAAAAGCCACAAAAATTTTCAAGCCAAAGGTTAAATCGTTAATTCTGTGATGGGTCAAGGACTTGAAAAGAAAGTTCAAAATGTCAGATTAGGTTTTGACATCCATGGAAACTTTCATATTGGTACGCACATCCACCCGCTGCCATAATAACAGTATTGACATGCATGCCTTCATTTTTGTTTTACATAATTATAAATGGCATCGCACACAAAGTACTTCAATTTGTCTCCCTTTCTTGTAAGCTTTGCAAATAATTTTATGTGGATGTTCCAGTAAGAGTTCAGGATTTGTAGGTCCAATGCCATGATGGTCATTGAAATCCACCATAAGCTTTAAGCCACTAAAAAACATAGTTCTGATTGGCCATGATACAATCTGCAAGAATATTTCATGAAAACACACAGGTGTCTTGGAATTTTCAATAAGCCCAGAGTTACTTTGACTCAAGTGTGCAACTGATCCAATCCCTTACCATCTTCCAGTTCTCTCTCATCTGCAAATTTTCCTCAGTTTGCAAATTTGTGACTTTCAAATGCACATAGACCACATTTGCTCTTGAAAGTGATACTACTCAATAGTCACTGCTGTTCTGTTTGAGTTGAGCCTAAGAATATTCATGACAATATGCAAAATAAACCACACTCACACTGGGAAAACACCAACCAAATGTACAGTTCTAACTAATACTTCACTCTTCACCCATGATAATCTGACAAACTGTCATTGGGAATTTAGGATCGGATTAACAGTCAGTTCTTTTGTATTCATTAAGCAGCAACACATTTGCAAATTCAAGAAAATTACTAGTCATTACAGAAAACGCTAATTAGAATAACTACCACCTTGCCAAATTTTCATATCATGTATAAAGAATTGTAGTTCTAATGTTCAGAATTGTTTTTATGAGAAAGAATATAAAGAAATTTCTTTCTAGCAATACTGCAATCTGTACAAGAACCATAACTGAGAACAAAACTAATATTATCCCCAAGCAACACTGCTACATTGATTTACATACAACATACTGGAGTTGTTGATTTAGTATACCACTCCAAACTGGTTTCATACTACAATCTGATAAATGCCAGACTTATCACAGCCTAAGCCAGACAGATGGATAGCTGACAAAAACTTTGTACAGTTGTAGATAACTTAATCTCTTTGCCATACCTCTCTCACCTGAAAAAGCAGGGAGTGCTCCAACCTTGACAAAAACATTTTAAACTTTAAGTTGATATATAAGCTGGAAAAACAGCTGTAGCAGGAAAAAAAACATTACAATTAAGTGAATTTAATGTTATAATAATGCAGAAATTATGGGCTATGGCCAATCTGTCTATCTGTCTCCAACACACTTTACATCCTGCTTTGCTGTAGGTTAAGTTCAGCTTTCGATTTTAACACCATTCTCTTCCACTTTCATTTTAATACCTTAACAGCCACTGACCTTAGTTTCATTTTCAAAACCCTGGCATACCAGACTAACAACATGGGCTGCTCCTTGTCTAGGTAAGAAAACTGCTACAGATTTTTGGACTTGGCTCTCAGTAGTGAGTACAGTACTAGTGTTATATTGTTAGAACAGCATGGCTATATAATCATTAACAGGGAGTGGATTAGCAAGGTTAAAAAGTGTCTGTTTGAAAGCAAAAACAAGAACACCATTTACCCTGAGAGGGATCCCCAAGAGTTGTGCAGGTACTGTTTCCAGTGAGCACACCAGTTTCTCCAATGCTATTGGCCTTTAAACAAAGAAAATACAAATGTAACATGAGCAAAATCAAATGGAACAATTAAAGGTGTTTTCTTATGGATGTTTATATAGTCAACAGGTATATTTCTGTACCTTGTTTACATCATCAAACAACAAAAACCCATATGATTCCTTAAGATCCTCTTCTGAGTATCCTGCATCTCTCCTCTTTGCTCGGAAGGCATTATACTGACATAGAAAAGGCAGAGAAATTACTTTGAAATTCGCTGCAGACAAAAGTCATTTGCCTCCATAGTCGAGGTTTCACTCAGTAAGTTTTAGGTTAGTTTCCATTATTTTCAGATAACACTTATTTTATTATTTTCCCATGTTCTCTGACAATGGCTGTACAGGCTAAATTAAATCACTTATAGATAAATGCAGCCACTGCTACTTTGGTGACAACCAAAGGTTTGAAATGTTCTTCAAAAGAGCTGTCACTCCAACTAACATTACTTTTGGTTAGATCTTTTTATTCACATTTGTTTTGAAACATTCTCCAACTTAAAAAAATAATAATAATAAAATAACATTAAAACCATAAAAAAACAAATCTATGAAAATCATAAAAAACAAATAAGTCAAAAACACAATAAAGCTGGAATATTTCAAAATAAAGTTCTGACATTTTAGCAGGTGGAGATAGATCATATGGTGGAACAGAGAGAGCAAAATATGGACAAACCTGTTCCTCCAGTTTAGGATTGCTGATTAGGAAGGCTGACTTGTATCTGAACGACTGCTTTGACTCATATAAGTACGCACTTTGAAGTGGAGACAGAATGCTGCTCTGGAATAAGTCAGAAGTTTCTGGCACAGGTACCAAAACACCTAATTGACAAAAAAAACCCAAAACAAAACAAAACATAAAAATACAGTAATGAGCATGAAATAGGCTACAAGGGGAGAGATCCGCAAACCTTTTTTCGCTGATGTCTAGAAAAAAAGTCTACTTATTTCTCAAGACTAGAACCGTATTCTTCGTGCTCAACTTTTGTGGTCCATCCGTTTTCTTTAATCTATATACAAAACGTCTCTGTCTCGAATGCCATTAGCACGATGAATGTAAAGCTTAAAAGTGAAAGTTACACGAGGGCAGTAAAGCTCATCACCTTTACTCGAGGCACCACCATTCTTATTTTCCATTGCTGAACGCTTATGAAATCTGCGGTTGTCCTTTTACGCTTCGTTGAAAACTTTTGAAGCTGGTTTTAAACATTCCGACAAAATAGTGAAGTTCCATGTGCGTTATATTCGATAAGCTTTTGAAAGTCACTTGGGTAATCCCGATAGTTTGAACAGACATATTACTGCGACAACCAGGAAGTTCACATTTTAACGACAGAACACAGTCCGTAGGAAATAAATCCTGTTAAATCCACCTTTGACGTTCCATATATATAAAACCGTTTTATACTGATGGTTTAACAAACGCTTAATAGTTAGGATAACTAGCCGTGACGCAGCGCATGTATAATTGGTTTCGAAAAAGAAACAGAAACCTATCTAGGCGACAGCATCCATCTTGAAAGTCTACACAGAAGTACGAGCTACGGGAAAGGCAGCTGTAGCTTTGCTGCTCGGCTTCAGTCCTCATTTGTGTTTTTTCTTTGCCCCGTGACTCAATGGATAAAAATAAAAACTATTGGGCAAGCGGAATACATTAATTATCAAATGTGCGTTACTGCCTGTGTGCGATATAGAGTGTGAATTCTGGTTATGTCCAGAAAGGCAACATAGGGATCAGTTCTAACATTTAGTATCGATAAATTGCCTGCCAGCACTGAGGAAATATGCTCAGGCCTAGTGTGAACAGGCAAGCTGGTATTTCTGGTCTTATAGGCTAACAACTGCATGGTAACTTTGAACTGTATTTAGTGGACTTAAATAGAAGAAAGAAATTTTGCTCCGGTGATAATATATTAACAAAACAAAGCTACAGCGGGCACTGGGGTCGGGGTGTACATGCAGTAACCAGATAGTCTACAGTAAGATACTGAACCTAGAACTGAGACCACCACCAGGGTATGACCTTGAGAGGTATAACAATTATAGAGAGAAATGAATGGTGGTCAATAGGACTCCTCCAGAAAATCAACCCCATAATTTGTTTTTATGAATGAGAGAAAATAAGTGGATAAGAAGACACATTTGTATGTGCTTAGATGAATGAAATCTGAAAGGAAATTGGGGTGGGGGGGGGATGTTTTCTTCCAAACAAGCAAACTTTGTTGTGAATAATTACAATAGGATAGACGTGCTGCAGTGCGGGTAGCCTGGCATAGGCAGACCTATCTCTGCTGGAGAAAGGTCTGGCTAAGCCCATCATTCTGGGCTAGGGGAAATAACGCTCTGGCTTGTTTGTCTATCTTTAAACCAATCACAATCATCTTGGGCGGCACCAAGCCCAGATGCAGCAATGGTGGGGGGAACTTGTTTTGGTGGAATATTTGCACATAGGCCAGCCCTAGCAATAAAATAGCTAAATCCTCGCAAAGGAAAACGCCACATAAAATAGTAAAAGACGTATGTCAACTATTAACTATGTCAACTAACATATTAACGTATGTCAACTAAGATCTAACTAGCTAACTTGCTGCTCAAGAACAACTGTTTCCACTGGAAGTGTAACTCCTGAGTTCCTCATACCAAAATACTATGAAGTAAACTGTCAGGTTTTGTTGGGATGGAAAAATTGTTTGGGTTTTTAGAGCATAAAATAAAGACATCCACTTTCATCTATTGAATTTCATTTATTAGCCAAATTCCATATTCATAAAATATATAAATAATAATAATAAAAAAAAACTTTCCTTGGCAGCTTGCTGAACTCAAATAACAAAAGTTCTATTGCAGACTTTATAAAAAATGTTATAACTTATAAGATGTGAATGGTAAAAAGTTTTTTTTCTTGTTTAATGCTTACAGTGCATTTTCTTTTAACAATCTACACTGATACTTGATATATATTTACATTTAAAATGAGAGAAAATGTAGGAGTAAAGTAAGAATAAGTGACGCTTTTCAACCAGGAGTCGAGAGTGACCTATGGATGTCTATCCCAATTGTGCTCTGAAATTGGGAATCTGTTGGGACATTCTACACCCCTGTAGAGGTGCGGATTTTTTTTTTTTCTTGAATTTGAGAAATTATTTGAGAAAGTGATTTATTTGACCCCTTATTAAGGGATCAAATGGATGTTTAAGGGGCCCTTAAACTAGCCTTTGTAACTCTGGACCCCAGTCTCCCCTGCCAACTGGCTGCAAAGCTTACAAAAGCCTCAATCATTATATTCTGCTCAGGCCAGCTACCCATGAGGCTTTTTAAAAGGAAATTCCAGGATTCTCAGGGCCAATCTTTGTCCACAATATTTGGGCTATTTTACAACAGAATAGGATATGTAATTGATTCCCATAAGAAAATTTTATTTCCCCTTCCTCTACAGGGAGGTCAGAGATCAGAGTCAGCTGAGGAACAGTATAGGCAATCCCTGGAGCTGGTAAGGATTCATTATGATCAAGGACACTTCAGGCAGCAAATAGTTGCCTACACACTGAGCATCATCAACATTCTTCATACTCACTATGCCACCCGGTTTCACCTTGTGATGAATTGTCTAGAGTCCAGAAAGAACTAATTTAGAGAGGTGTCAAAATAGAAACAGGTACGAAATCCATATAAAAAAAACATGGCGAACAACCGTTGCAGATTAAAAGCTAACGTATAATTCACTCCATAAATATTAGCTTTCAGCTAACATATATTACTTTAAAAGAGACACTGTCTCAAGGACAGTACATTGGAGCTGGCGCTGAAAATAGCGTTAGCAGATAGATAAGAAACGGAGCAGTTAGCTAGCAGCAGTGGCATTCTAACTGCTAGCCAAAGCCTCCAAAAGTTAGCTAAATTAGCTTAAAGAACTGTAAGTACCTGCAGCCATACAGGCTTTCCCGCTTTCTCTGATTAAAAAAAAAAGAAAATGTAGTCATACATTATGTCGTTTTTTTTAATTCTCTGAAATTATATGATTTAGGAAGTGAATCCAGCTGCAACGAAACTAAGCTGGTAGTTTCATATCAATATATTTGAGGCAGAAGATAGGACCATCCTCCCACCCTGCCAGTGCAGCTAAATTACACTATGTCCCTGTAGTTTTCAACGAGGAAAACGGGGTTTAATTAATATTTTGTAGAATAAGTAAAACAAATATTCACGTTGTTTTTAAAGGAATGAAATTAATTAATGCTGACCTTTTCTGTTGAAGCACAACTCATGTTGAAGCACAACTCATGTTGACACTGTAAAGCCTTTTAATGCAATACAAATGATCGAGATGTGATCAAATAAATCAATGCGCTGCCAAATGAAATAAAACGAAAATACTCACAAAACTTTGCCCTTCCACAGAGAAGCAACTTTTGAATAGCTAGGTCAATTATACATGCATAAATGTACAACAAACACAGCTTCAAAAGCCAATGACTTATTTTCCTCAGTGACATTAGCGGCTGATAGCTTGTAGCTTGATCATTTTCTGCCTGATATCCTGCTAAGTGACCATGCACATTTCACTTTACACTGTCATGGTCAGTGTTGCTATGCCCAGAAAATAGGGTAAACTGTTCATTACAATGTCCCTTTATAAACGACTGTACTGCGCATCAGCAGGGCTTTAAATCCACCTCTCTTGGTTTCATTTTACTGCTGTGTGCCTGCAGCCCAGTCGCCTACATATCCCAGAATTCCCAGGCACTGTTTATTTTGTCTCCGACGTCTGATCCTCTGCAGCCCTAGCAGAGCTTCTATTAACGGTCCGCCTACGGCGTCTTGTAGCTATGCCACTCTTTCTGTCATTGTTTTATTGTTTCAAAATGAATCAGACCTTTGGTTAACTCTGAAGTGCAGGAAACTTTATCATGAAATGGAGATCACTCGGGCCAGACCGTCCCTGTTTGGAGACATTGGTAAGTTACAATTAGCTAACTGCCTAGCTAGCAGACAGTGTCACAGGTTGAGTCCTGTGTTGACTGTAGTCATATAGGCTGTCGTTATAGAAGGATGGCCACAATGTGAAAAATGTGTACAACGAATCACCAACTGGTTACATCAAAAACGGCACTGGTCAGCTGTATCTAGTTAAGTGGCTACAGGTCAACACTGGACGTATTGCTAAGTATGTGCTGGTTGCAAGGAAAGCCGGGGGTTACGCAAAGTGTCTGACATTAATTTGAGAGCAAGGCAGCTAAGCTTGTTAGTTAAGGTTAGTGAGACCAGCCCATCACAGCTTGATACAATTCTGTCAAACAACATGAATTTGATAAGTAACAAGTGACTGTAACACTCGGTTTTGCTGTACATAGCACCAATTGCACCCTACACAGAATGGTTTGAACGCCAAAATGTTCTCACTGAAACTAAAAAATTAATGCACTAATACCACAAGATATCTGTTTAACACAGAATCATGTCTGCTGTTGTTAGAAAATTTCCCAATGTTGGCAAAAGGCAAAATATCATCTTACATAGCCAGTTGACCTTACATTTAGACATACCGTATGCAGTCTCTTCTAACAGAGTCTGTACTGGCTATGAAACAGGATGCTCTTGGAGATGAAACTAATCGATTTTTTCTGTTCCAACTCAAACAATCCCAGAAAGTGATCAAGGTTCTTTCTTTGGCTCTTCAACAGGGACCTCAGAGTTCAGGGTCATTTACAGAATAGGGCCCCTGTAGTGGAAGCGATTGATTCAGTGTCTTGCTTGAGAACATTTCAGCCTTCAGTTTGCTTACTATCACAAAGTTTGAACCCAGCCCTTTAAGCTGAAGGACACTCCTTGCTCACTCATCCATTCTACTGTCTGATGGCCACATTTATAAATCTAACAATTGTCAATATCCTCTTCACAAAACACTATTAATATGCATTTTGAACATAGTATCAGGCTCTAGTAACACAGTACATCAAATGCAGGAGAGATTAGAGAACCATATAAAATTGAATCCAAAAAAGTCTCCAATGAGGTGAAGTAATTTTATTTGTTTAATTAATTTCAAGACAATCATACCCTCAGCTCATTCAGGATTGTGGTTTCTATTTTAGTGTTTTGTAAAATTAAACAACATAAATGTTAACTCATGTTAAATAAATGTCATCATCGAATTGGCTTTTTGCAGTAACGCATGTAAAACTAACCACTGCTCCTTTTCAGGTTACTGCATATTTTCAACTTGGTTCTAAATGGTTAGGTAAACTTGATTTTTGGTGTTGAAATCATTGTGTTTTAGTCATTTAACAGTTGGCTTGATGTTTTTATTGCACATTGTCAGTACCTGTATAAAGACTGTACTGAACATCATGTGCATTCATCATGTATGTGGCCAGATTGTATGAATAACTCTTCATCTTGGTTCTTTCTTTTTTTCTTTTTTCTTTTTTTTTGCAATTGAGACAAAGCAAGAGTTCACTACAGAGCTAATTTAATCATGCATAAATTGAAGACACCCTTCACGGAGTCACCTTTTATGTGAATACAAATTCTTGCTATAAAAATGCTTCTCATATTTGCAGCTCATGGTCTAGGATTTTGGACGGACAGGTCGGCAGTGCATGAGGCTGCCGCACAAGGCAGGGCCCTCCAGCTGCAGCAGCTGATCCAGGGAGGTGCAGCAGTTAACATTGTGGCCGTGGACTCCATCACCCCCCTGCATGAGGCATGTATACAGGGACAGACCCAGTGTGTCCAACTGCTGCTGGATGCTGGTGCACAGGTGAGGGGGTGTCACAATTCTGCGTGAATGGACGCAAAAAATGAGCCTAGTTGATGCTGTTCTTGTCAGGCAGCGATTTTGATAGCTGGTCTCTTTGTCACACAGGTAGACGCACGTAACATTGACGGCAGCACTCCACTGTGTGATGCCTGTGCAGCCGGGAGCCTTGAATGTGTCAAACTGCTGTTGGAGTATGGAGCAACAGTTAACCCGCCACTGTTCACCTTCTCACCCCTTCATGAGGCTTGCATGGGAGGTGTGTTTTCTTGTGTCCCACCCACACAGTGATCTGTTTCATATGATATCTTTGCTTCACAGTCATTCAAGATTTAGCAATGAAAGAAAAAATACAATGATCAGTGGCACTGTGGGACAAAACTCTATCCCTATCTAATCTTGCACACTTTGTATTGACTCTGATTTCTATGCAACCATTATAAGTTTCACAAACTTCAGAGTGTTCTTGTGTTGATTAGAAAGTTCAGTTAAAGATCAAGGAAGTTTTGAAATGCATCATGTTGGTCCCTGGGATTTTCCCAAGTTATCAGGTCAACAGTTCACTGATCTCAAGACCAAAGCATTCCTTAACTATCATGTCCTAAACTAGGACATTATTCTAGGACATTATTGCCCATCTCTTTACATATGTTTGAGAACTCTATGCTGATAATGGTATTTAAGCATTTCAGTATGCATTGGCTTCAGTACTGTAAAAATCTGTGAATATTTCATCACTGTTTAATCGAGTTAAAGGACCACACCAGTGATTTTGAATGTTTGGCCCATTTATATACAATTTACGCACATTTTACATTGCAACAAACCATTTTGAAAATCATGCTTGAGTACTACAGATTTAATAACTTAATCAAAATCCCTTGATTTTCAAATTTGAATTTTTGGTTGAAACACCCACCTAATAATGTTCTGTTTCTGAGGCTAACACATTCGTCCCCGTTCATAAACCACAGAACTGATAATTAGTTGTTTAAAGCAAACTTTTCCCCAGAGACTATTTTCCGGCAGAGAGACCATTTACAAGAGCAAATTGGCAGCGTAACTGGGCAAACGCATTCGAAAAATGAATCCTCTTTTCTATGTAGCTCTCAAACTTGCGATCCAACATAATTTTCAAAGTTGGTACAGCTCTTGCAGTATCTTCTACTCTCAACTTCCAAGGTCAGAGGGGAGTTGTGCTTTTCCGTTCTTTCAAAATGTGGGAAAACAGGTGAGCAACTTTATGACACACTTATGAGCGCTTTGATTAAAAACTATTAAATTCACAATATCATCATATTCTCAATATCTTCATGACATTGGTGCTTCTTGTCCTCGTGAATTTGATGCTGTTAGCTGAAAATGACTATAGTCTGCTGTTGTCAGACACCTCCTGAATGCACCACTAGTAAGGCTTTCAGCTCTGTCCAAATCACTCCACCTAATATCAAGTCATCAAAACGCTGCTTGCTGCATTGCTGCTTCTTTTAGGAAAACTAAGGAGGACGTCTTTGAGAAAATTTGAAGTCTCTGAAAGTTAATCTTCATATCATACTGGGATGAATGGACTCCAGTGGCCCCATAAAAGGTGTGAAAAATTATATCAGAGTTCTAAAATATGACAGCTTGCTTTGGGAAACGATCAGCAGAAATGTAAATTATATGCATTTTGTAGATATTAGCCTATGTGAAATCACTGGTATGGTCCTTAAAGTGTTGCCATCTAGTGCACAGACTACTACAGTGAAGAAGTGAGCTTGTTTTCTGTGTTTGTTTTATTTTAGGTAATTCGGACTGTGTTCAACTCATGATTGATCAAGGAGCTTTCATGGAGGCTCATGACTGTCACTTTGGGACTCCACTTCACGTAGCGTGTGCCAGGCAACATTACAGTTGCGCTAAAGTACTCCTCAATGCAGGTGGGCCCGTGTTTCTCTTCTGCAAAATATGAAAGTGGTTGTGGCCAAGATTTTTTTTAGAAATGGTCTTTCATAATGTTGACTGTAACTGATCTCTTTTTTATTATGGCATTTATGCTTAATTTATGAACAAGAGTGTTATCAAGAACAGAGCTACAGTACTTCTCACTTAAGCTGCTTTCTCTGTCTGCCCTCAAGGTGCAAATGTGAATGCTGCCAAGCTGCATGAGACAGCCCTTCATCATGCAGCCAAAGTAAAGAACACAGACTTGATAGACCTCCTTGTGGAGTTTGGAGGCTGTGTGTATGCCAGGGATAACCTTGGCAAAAAACCTATCGACTACACCAGTCTAGGATCTCCCTCTAATCTCTGCCTTGAGTTCTATGAGAGTAAGTTCATTTTTTTTAGTATGAATCTTGTCACTGGAAACATGTAAAACCTGGAGTGATGTATGAAATATTGCCTCTGCTTTCTCTTTCTCAGATACGCCCCTCAGTCTGCAGCAGCTCTGCAGAGTGTCTTTGAGAATGTCTCTCGGCAGAAGAGCACTTCAGGTTGTTTCCGAGCTTGGCTTGCCCAATCGCATCATATGCTTTCTTTCTTTCATGCCACCTCCAGTTATCGAATTTCACCACTTATAACAAATTTTAGATGCAGCCCCTAGAAGGCTCACAGAGAGCCTTATAGAAACAACTTCTGCTAGTTCTGCTTTTTTCCTGCCAGGAAATCATATGACAGGATGTTAAATTTGGCAGAAGTGCCGCAAAGGCAAACTTCTGGAAAATACTGCCAGACTTCTTAAGTATACAGATATTTAATCAGCTTGTATATCCAAACCATAAAATTTGGTTTACCCAAACAAATTAAAAATGGCTTCATTTGGTTCTTCATTATGTGCAGAAATATCTATGTAAAATATATATGTAGAAATGTAAACTTTATCTACTTGACATCACTAAGCTGCTGTAACCATAAGCAATCTATCATTTTAGTATTTAAGTATTTCTTTATGCACTCATTTGAGTACTTGGATTATTTTATTGTAAGAATTTGTAAATATTCCATAACTATTTATATTTAATGTGAATATGTAAATATGACAGATCTCCTGACGTAAATAAGTAGACAAATAACAGGGCTATTTTAAAATGTTACATTTCAGTGTTGTCTTGTGCACAGACTGCTACAGTGAAGAGGTGGATCTGTTTTTCTGGCCTGGCCCAGTGTTTTCTGTTGGCATGAGCAGGCCCAGTCAGGGCAGTGGAAACTTATCTCTCATATTTTGTAAAAGTATTTATGTCAGAATCCACTTTACTCTGGTACATTCATGGTGAAGAATACTGTGTAAGTGTTATTTTTAGTTGTATTATTTTTAATACTATAAAAATACAGAATTTATGATTTGTATGTAGTGCTCCAGAGCACTACTGAATGTTAATAAACTTTATAATGCTTAACTTAATTTATATAACATGTTAAAAACTCTAGTTATAAAGGATTTAAGAGATAATTAAAACATAAGATAAAATCTGCTTTAGTGAGAAACAAAAAGTGTTGGAATAAAATTTGCAAAATAAATTGTGAAAACACATTTATGAGTAAATTGATTTTAGTAATTTATTTAAAATGTTACATTGATTTGGCCAGTTTAAGTTCCTCAGCAAAAGCTTATGGAAACTTTGACCCACTTTCTCTGTGGACACTGGAGAGACCTGCCTGAAGATTATTCACAATGAAAAGAAAAATGAGTTTTTCACCATGTTACCTAATTTTCCATATAATACTATACACTTGTTTAACAATAAATGCCAAAAACTTGCAAAGGTTTTGTGTTCTTGTGTTTTGGTATCATAATCTCATTCGGTTTTATTCCCAGAAAACCACAGTTGAGTGGTGACCTCACTGTGCACCAGTAGGTATGACCATTGTAGATTTTTGAATAATCCCACCCATGCACTTCTCCCATCAATTAAAACTGTCTCTACACTTTTGATTGATCCTTTCCCACATCATGTCCCCACCCAAATATTTTGTTTAAATAGGAAATGCATCAAATTAAGGAAACAGGATGCCCTCAAAATGAATTTCCATCGCTTATACAGTGGTTAAAAAGGTTAGAAATGGGGCTAAGCTCAGCTCTGACAAGCCTTAAAAGTTCTGAAAACTGTGAAAGCAAGTGACAGCCGACCAATGTGTGGGCGACAAAAAGAGTGTAATATGATCCCCTCTCTTCCAGAGAAATGTCTTTATGTGGCGTATTGCGCAATCTGGAGCCAGAGCACAGCTTGGTCAAGGAAGAAAGGTTCTGCAGTAATCAATATCACAGGATCTTCAACTTGAAATCAAAAGAAATATGAGACGCACCTGCGCACACACAGCAGATGAGCTTATTCACTTACTCCCACACACACAGACACACCTATTAACATGAATGAATAGGTGTAAAGAGACCAGGAAACAGGATAAGCTACATTCTCTTTGTCAGGAACCTGAACGAGTGCTAACTAGTCTAACTTTACTGTGAGAATAATGGAAGAACAGCAGTTTCCGAACCACTTCTTTGACAACAGAAGTTTAGCAATGGCCAAGCAACACCAAAATTGCACTGTTAAAGACTGGAAGAAAATCTTGTTTGCAAATTAATCAAAGTTTGAATTTTATGGGCGCAGTTGGAGGCCTTATATGACAAGATGACTGCATGCGAGGTTAATGCAACAATGTTTAAAACCTACAGTCACAGAACATGGTTTTGGAAATGTTGAGGTGTAGGGATATTTTGTCTATTCTAAAGTAGGTGACTTGCACAGGATCAACTCCACATTGACCAAAGAGAAGTATCACTCTGTTCTGCCAATGAATGCCATCCCTTCTGCCTTAAACTTGTGTGGAGGAGAATTCATTTTGCAGCAGGACAGTATAATCATGCACCGAAGCAATGCCAGGAGTAGTTGAAGTCCAAAATAAAGCAAGGAGTGCTGACTTGTATGGCTTTCCCTTCGCAGTCACTAAACCTTAACCCCACTGAACGTCTTTGGGAACATTTTAGATGGGAAAAGGTGAAACCTTCTGTGCCACCACAGCACAATCACTGAGATGCTTTAAAAGAGAGCTGGAATAACAGATTCTCAAATTCTCCAAAAACTGCCACAGTTCATGCCAGACAGTGCAAGATGAGTTTAAGGCAACAATGGACAAACCAATTTCAGTATATACTAACAATTTAGTCTCATATTAGTGGGAAAAAAATTGCAATACTGTTTGAGAAATAACAACAAATTTTAGGTTTTTTGATAACTGATGACACAGAAGAGTTCTCAGACTTTACTACTAGGTATCATCTCCACATATAAGTGTATGTGTTGACGTGTGGATTAAACTGTGGGTTAAAAATTACAAGTAGATGAGATATAATTGGATGTTTCCCAACACCTTATCAGATTGATCTGATAACAGCCCCTGCTGACCCCTCCCCCTCCCTCTCGACTGCTGCTCTCTCTGCCCCATGCCTTGCAGTTTTCGAACTAGCGAGGTTGACAGGGCGGAACTAAAACTCGGGGTGCTGTCACATTTTGACTGAAGCCACTTCATTTCTGCATTTTGAAAACTGAAATATTACCTCTCATTGCCATCTGCAGCAACATGCAAAGTTGACTAATGCTATGTTGAGTTAGTTTGACATTTGCTACAAATGCATTACAGTAGCTTTACAGCTAACTATAACCGGCTAAGGTGGATAAAATTGATGGAATTGTGGCTCGGAAGAAAGGGGTCAAGAAATAAGTAGTTGCCTGCCAGATTCTTTGAGGGTGACCAGCTTGATGAACCCCAGTGCTCCAGGCAGCTCTGATAGCCCTGCAGGAAGCATGTGGCCAATGTCTAGGACTAGGTTCACTTATACCTTATCTCTAACCATTGGGCAATTAATTACCAAGATGTCCTGTGAAGTGGCATGGTGAGATGGGGGAGGCAAAGGCTATAGGTGGTAGCAGCAGGCCTGATAAATCCGTGTGCAGTGTGATAGTTAATCATACAAGCCATAGAAATCGGATTGCAAGGACAGCTGTAGATCCAGCTGCCACACCAGCAGGAGGTACATGAAGAAGGGTGATATTTAAAAGAGCAGCACTGGTGTTGGGGACGGTGGGAAAAGCTGGTGGACTGCAGGCTTAAGTGTTGACACTTTGGATGGGTCATCCATGGTTAACAGACCCATAGTAAACGGTGTGCAGCGGGAGATTTGACAGATCTGTCAAGTTGGCACTCCACAAGAGGGGAACAGGGAGGTAGAAGGGGAGCAAAGTCCTGGAACCCATGAGGACACGGCTTCTGTGGACGGAGCTGGTTGGAGCTCCATGTCACAGATCTTGGACGTCATACCTCCAAGGACCCCAAAGAACTGTGCTTGAACAAGCCCTAGAGCCTGTCTCTTTTCCTTCTGGAGCTACTCCCAGGATGACAGAGGGGATCTTTATCATAATTGAAGACTGTCCCACTTCAGGCCAAAGTGGATTTAAGAGCTCTTTGTGCAGTTTAAAGTCTTGAGTTCCCAAGTAGGTGGTATTATTTATTTTTGTCTAATTTTCTGTGTAGATTTTAAACAGATGAAGACTGGATCATAGTCCTCCACATGAACTACTAGGTGAATGTCAGAGATTTGGTGTGGACTCCCTTTACTCATCTGGCCCGTTACTCAGCAACACAGCAGATGGACAATGACAGGTTTCGCAGCGACAAATGGGAACAGATGAGCGTCATGTCGGTAAGCAGCAAACAGGAACTAAGACTCAACAACCGCAAGCAGAATGAGAGAATTTCTATATCTAGATCTATCTAGATTTGCAGGCATCGCAAAAAAGCGATGTACAAACGCAGATCCACTTGCAGCTTCTCTTCTCTTTTCATACAGCCCTTGTAGGCAAACATTAGGCTTGACTGGAGAGCAGCTCCCCACATATAACAATAAGTCTTATCTTACTAAGCCATCGTTAACAATTAATAAGGACTAAAAGAATTCAAATAAAAATCAGTCTCAAGGTAGTACAATCTAGAACGCTTGAGCCAAACTGGAAGATGTGTTCCAAAACAGGAACCAATAAAATGATGCAGTATAGTCGGTTATATGTGATACATTAAAGAATTATTTTTTATCAGTATTATTTATTTCAAGACACAACATAGGTGTGAACCTTGTTGCTTGTGCTTACTGCTTGTAAACTTTTGATGTTCTAAACCAACAAATGGGAGTAAATTATACTCGTTGAAGTTGATTTTAACATTAAGTGTACATGAGTAAGCTCAACTGCTGCGTTTTCCTCTGCCTCTTGTGTTTGTTGGTGCAATGGGTTAATGTTCAACAGTTATGTGTTAACAGTAAGGGGAAATGTGTGGTTAACAGTGACTCAGTTGGGTCAAAGTACAGTTTAGAGGATGTGTTTAAGTGGGTTAAAATGCAAACAAGATGTCAATCATACCAAGGAAATATCAATATCAAAATATCACTCATAATTCCAAACAGATTGCAAGATGATTTGTTTTATTTTCATTAAACATCTTTGCATCACATGCCAGATTTGTTTACTTCGGTCATTTTTTAAATGTTTTGCCTCATCGAATCTCAGGTCCATGTCTGTTCTCACTAATGCTTATCTCAAATCTAGATCTCAGAGACACTTCCTCAGTGTCACTAAACTTTGCTTCCTATACCACACCACATCAGTTGAAGCTTCCCTTTAACTTGAGACAGATAATACTTGAAAGTACATGCTGTCTATGCAACAGTGCTATATGTAGTGACATTTGGATTACAAAATAATCCTAAATGAAGAATCACTGTTCAGTTTGGAATCATCAATGAAACGAATTCTTAAGCGCTATGAGTGGTATAAAACATTTAATTGTTTTAACTTATGTGAACATTTAAACCCTAATTCCACACAGACTTTACTTATGTAAACATACATTTCAGTCACATTGGCACAACTCACTTTTTTGTAAACTAAATACACATCCTTAATAAGATAAGACTAAAATTTAATGCAGTTGGACGGAAATTTAATACACAGATGGACGAAAGTGATTGGATGTTTTTTTCACTGTTGCTATTAAGACACTGACACTTATTGTCATTGGGTTTTGCTGAGCAAAACCGTTAAAACAGTGGTTACATGGAAATTCATTTGCAGATCCACATGACCAGGACAATTCACTGTTCATGTGACT
>OMKZ01002764.1:6478-19352 GCA_900302535.1 Neoniphon sammara | reverse complement strand
CCTGAACACATACAAACACATACACACACACTCCTCTCCATTGGATTCCTGAGCTGCGAAGGAGACAGATGGTTGCCATAGCAACTATCTTTGCGCGCGGCTAGGAATGTGTTCCTGTGCAAGCGCATCTGTTTCTCCCTGGCCGTCCGCAGATCTGCCCTCCCGCACTGAGAGGGGAGAGCGAGCCATGTGTGCTGCAGGCAGGGGACAGGACAGGACAGGGAAAGGTATTAATAGGCCAGGTAAGACTCAACGGCTACCATCAGACTGCTCTTATTTCACCTATATTAGGCACTTGCACTTGAACAGGGCAAGTCCTTGAAGAACACATCCTTACTTACAAATAATAACCTACTTCCCAGAAGTGCTGCCCTTAAAGATTAAAATGAAGAACACTTTAAAATGAGAGGGAGGGACAACAAATTTGTAGAAAACCAAAGGAAATTAAAACAAAGCAAAGCCACACCTCTGTTAGGCCATCAGGTCAGATGATGCCATGAGCACTACAGCACAAACGTGCACAAAGACACCAACAGATATGCAAAGTGCATCCTGGAGTATCTTAGGACAGGAGGGCTGATCAGAGATCAACCGGCCCTCTGAATCAGGGTGAATTTCACGTTCCTTATGTGTGTGCCAGTGTGATCTTATCCAGTATTCAGAGGCTTTATGCATAACAGCACAACAGGACTCTGCAGGGAGGTCTAGGTAATTACTGTAAGCAGGCTGGGTCTGAGCACCATTAGAGGAGATTTCGCACCATGATATGAGGAGGATGGCTAATGCTGAATTTTACAAGCTATCTCGCAAAATATTCACGAGCCACATATATGAGATCATGATTTCTTGGTGGGCCACAATAATCAGCTGATAACTTATGTCCCCTAGGCGACAGTGTCAGCAGCACAGCGCGGCCTGGCGCAAGATCAGATGGTAAAGTCATTGTCCTGCTGTTGCACGTTCCCGGGCAGCCCTTGTTAAGAGCTGAGACATCCATCTGTCCACCTAGGAGGCTCAAGTCTCGCCCCTGAAACGGAAAACTCATCTCTTGCCCTGGTCCCTCTCCAATTCCTGCGGTACTGCGCAGAGCGCTCCTGTTTGTAATCACCTTCTTTCCTGCCTCAATGACAGTAGAGATTACCATTTCAAACCTGAGCTGTCACATCTGCGGGAGCTTTCACCAATTCATCTCCACTGACGAGGCTATACCACAGTCTATTCCACTGGCTTGATACAAGACAAAGTCAAGGACATTTCATCTGTGAGATACAATAGCAATCCAGGTGGCAGAACCGCAAAGATTATCCTTAGATATTATGTCATACATATTATATAGGCATAATACTACACAAACTCTACTGCATTCTAATATATCTCTATAGATAGATCACCTACTTAGAGCTCCCATAGAGCAGAGACCCAGCAGGAGAGGCTGACATACGGAGAAGGCAGGTAGCACTTTGTCGGCCATTTTTATCCTAAACTGCACCATTTAAGCACTGCTACCCCCCTATCCCTATTTGCCTCGTGTCTTCATCCAGCCCTTGGGGTGCTGTATCATTGTCGTACTAAGTTGAGAAGTCCACACAGCCATGCAGTACACGAGCCGACAAGACAGGTCAGGAAGCTAACGCTACGTTTCCCAGCAGCGACAGCAAAGGAGAGGCGAGATGAGAAAGCAGATATACTAGAACCGAATCTCCGCACAGTGCTATCCTCGAGTGACCCGCATTACTGTCCTCCTTGTGCAGCAGGGGAAGAGAGAGAGAGAGAGAGAGGGGATGGAGGGAGGAGAGAGAGATAGAGAGAGAGAGGGAAAGAGGGAAGTGGGGGGGAGGGGAGACAGGGATAGATGGGGAGGCGAGGGATCTGGACTGTCCGCCGGATTAGCAAGGAACCGCCGACTGTGAAGTTAACAGAAAACAGCGGCAGCGCCTAAACAAGCTCTCAGTCCGAGAACCAGAGCGAAGGGAGAGAGCAGCAAGGAGGATTAGAGAGAAGAGAGGGGGAGAGAGAGAGAGAGAGGAGAAGAGAGGAAGGGAGGCAATGAGGATGGACAGGGTGGGCACCAGCAAAGCTATTCCGTTAATGACCTGAGCGGTGTTCGATGTCTGTGAAAGATGCTGCAGCAGCGGACAGAATAACTGACAAACACAGACAAATGTTCAATTCGCTGAGACGCACACTCTCTCTTCCTCCATGTCTCTCTCTCTCTCTCTCATGCATTCACACATTACTCGGACAGAAACAAACATGCAAAAGTAACAAAACGACAAAGTTCTATTAAAATAACAGCAAATAAATAAATAAATAAAACACAAGAGAACAGCTTGGGGGATGAGCTGGCTAAAACTTACCAGGGCAGTATGTGTCCAGGTCTGGATTCTTGGCAGTGGTGGAGGTGTGTGTAGGGGAGCCAAGCTCTGATTGTGGAATGCGAGGGCTCTCCACAAACTTTGCTTTCCGCAGAGGGGCTGGGAGCAGAAAGCACACGCACGCATACACACATATAGAGAAGGAGACAACATGTACACACACGCGCGCGCACATACACACAGAACGAGGAGATGGAGGAAGACAAGAGAGAGAGAGAGAGAGAGAGAGAGAGAGACAGTGACAGAGACAGGAGAGGGAGGGAGGAAGGAAGACAGGGAGAGTGTGTGTGAACTTGAAGCAGCACACTGATTTAATGAAAACATCCTCAAAGCCTTCTTGGGCAGCTACACAGTCTTTACATTTGGCCTGGGTCAAGTTAATAAAAAGCTTGGGCAAACAAGCAACATGGGCAAGCGGGCAGCGGGCCAGAGCAAGCCAATAAGCAGACACAAAAAACAAAAAAAAAAAAAAAAATCAACTTCAAACCATCCCGATATTCCCTCCCTAAAGGCCAACTTATTACCAAACCGGTCACATTCTGACACTCCTGAAACAGCGATGGAGATATAACACGGAGCGAAAACAGCAGCACCTTTTAACTCAAAAGACGAGAGTGCAAATTATGCTTGTTGGGTCTGCTCGTCCGGTGACACACAGTCGCAGCAGGAATGCAAATGATATATCCATTTTAGGAAAGTCCTCACGCCTGACTCAAGCATCACGTCTGAGCCATCAAACGAGTCCCTTTGACAGGACATGTGCGGGGACCGTTGAAAAGCGGGGGGCGGCGGCGGCTGTGACATGATCTTTTTTCTTGGGGGGGGGTCTGAGCACCACAAAGGGATTGTACCAACATGTAACATACAGTTTGCCATTTGCTGAGTGTATACATTTTGATGGAAGGGTGTCAAAAGGGGATCAAAGCCCTAAGCATGACGTTGTACGTGTGTAGAGAGCATGTGTTATCGCCATGCTCTCTACTCAGTGAGCTGCAGGTCTACTAGGCTTTGTGCAGCTCTGTACTATACACAGCATCACCTTTCACAATGCAGAGAGGAGCCTTCATACTGACAACCGCTTGTTATGTAATTCCAGACACCACCTGCCCATCTATTACATTCACCATCATCTCTAGTCATTGTAAATGTCTTTACCGTGAGCTTGGTAAGCACCTGGTTGTAAAATCATCGATTGTGTTAGCTCTGCAGTGCAGCTGCGCTGATAACATAACGCCGTCCCTGTTTCCCCGTGGCCTCCACAAACAAGGAAAGGTGAGAGGTGTCACTTTTACGGTTTCAAAATTTAACACGGGGAAAATGTCGAGCGCGCCTCCAACTGAATGTCAAGTGCCTCTAAAATGCATTAATATACGCTGCAAGGACTGACTTCTGCTGCACGCAGAGCTCAGAAACACATCTTTTTAAACAGGTGCTAACTCCTAAGCCACACAAACACGGGAATCAAGGCGTATTTCTAAGCAGCTTTTCTCTCGCTGCAATACAAGTTCTCGCTCTCTTGAAATGGCTACTGTGATTGAGTTGGACACATGCCCAATTGTGCAAAGTAATTCAACCATTCTCGACTAAATCATGCGCTGGTCTCATTTGTTTAATCTATTGAATTTCATTTTTGTTTGCTTTTAGGGGGATGAGGGGTGGGCAAGAGCTGAGCATAATTTGTTCTTAATTGACCGCTTTGGTTAAGTAAACATTAGAAATACATTACAGGGCTTGTATGCTGCGACTGTTAGCCGTTCTCATCACGGGTGAGCGCACACGTCCAAAACTATCTAGCGCAGCAGCACTGTTTGGGTGAAAGACCGTCGCGGGGTGAGCGGCAAGTCAAGAGCAGCAGTTGAAACATCTGCTCCAGCGACGACGCCCCACAACAACTGCACAACAACAAGCACAAGCTCGCCACTGTTGTGTGGGCTTCATGTTACAATTCAGGTCAGCGTGGTGGGCTGTGTGGTGGGCAGAGGGCACGCCACTCCAGACCCCGAGGATGGCAGTTTTGTGGCTCGCTGTCTGTGCATGTCTGAGCACACATGCAGATGCAAACAGAACAGGATGGAGCAGACTAGACAGAAACTTGATAAAAATACAGATTAAAAACATATTTACACAAGTATGACCTCAAGTTCATGTGTGAAGCAGATGCTGTAAGTATTACTAATGTGTCGGTCTGGTCTGGAGAGCCAGCCACAAGTAAAGGAGAGAGCAGAGGAAGTGACGGAGCCGGCACAGATGCCATGGTGAGAAACTACAACTGAGTCACAAGCCAGGAAGGGACCAGAGCTTATCCACCATCAACCTCCATGACACACACACTGACAGAGACACACATGGTATATTGTATGGGACAAACAGGCTGTGGAATCAACTCATGGCTTGGAATTCAGGGGTCTTTGTTTGTTGAAGTTATTGTTTATATTTCCTGATCTATATTTCCTGTACCACAGTACAAAAAAATCCATCTTGAAAAGTCATTTATCCCATCATTCAGTCATACAATCAGCAAGGTCAGTCAAGTGTGGCAAATCCAATTGAGCAATGCACCACAACACCAACCAATAACATGTTAAATACCATCCACATTGACACAGCCTCATTATTGTACCAAGCGGAACTACAGAAATCAAGAAGGAAAAAATAATGAATGATAATCAATGAATTGTGAATACAAAAAAATGGCTATGTAAATATTTTTCCTTTAAATGTATTGTCTTATTCATCAATTTATAGTTAATGATACCTATTTACATGTCCATATCTGGATTGCAAAGCATTTTATTTATTAATTTATTTATTCATGATTTCTTATTATGGACATTTCTGTCCTCCATGATAATTGCCTTATTTCAAGAGAACGGCACTTAAAAATGGGTGAAACTGCAAGGGAAACAAGTGGAATTAACTCATCCAATTAGCACATTGTTTGACTTCTACAAATTATTGCTAAGATTCTATATGTGTATTATAGTACAAGTGGTTTCATGGTGTTCATAGCCTTAAAGTAAAAATAAACTGCATAGAAGCACAATAAACTGGGTTTGTAAACATGCACATCCATCTATGTACAAAAATGTCCATTTCCTAAACTGTGAAGCTTGATCCAAAATGGGCCAGCAGCCAGTCCCCTCATGAAAATGTTCACAATGATCATCTATCCCAAGTTGGGGCAGAATTGACCCAGCTCCAGGTTGAAAATATTTGAGAATGCTTGGCTACCAGCATGAAATAAAAGGAAAAGTCTTATGGGACAAAAATTAGAGATGTGTTTTTCCAGCGTTTCTCTTTCCCAGAATATCAGTGTTTGGATATACCAGCCCCAATCATTTCTAATGGGAGATTACTGCTTTTCCTGCTTTTTTGTCTTCCTGATCTCACCCACATAAAATGGCGAAGTGAGACACTGTCTATTGGAGTAAATCCCCTCTATAGCAGCAGCTCCAGGAGACTAAATCCCAGGGACTTCTCTCCTGCAGTGCTGTTGTCACTGCATGCCAGGCTGAGGCTGGGTGACAGTGTGATGGATGGCAGCAGGCAAATCCACTCCTCTAATGAGCTTATGAATAAATATATCTAGTCTGTGTGTGCAGATACACGTGGCCGTGAAATAGATATTTGTTACATGCTCTGAATGTGACAGTGTGAATATGAATATGCATGCGGCATGTATGCTAGTGTACATGTGAGATTAGAGCGAGGGAGAGGAGGGGAGCGAGAGAGATTGCAAGACGACAATAAACGAACTAAAGGACAGTGCAGAAGAATCAGAAAGCTGCTCTCTATTCCCAAGATTGCCAGTGTATACACAGCCTTTGGTGAAATTATCAAAAGAGAAATATCAAGCCAGTCAGTATTCTGATTCAAATTCACATGTGCAGGGCGCTGTGCATATAAAGGAGGAAAGCTACTGTTCAACATGACAGTCCCCTCAGACACAACCTGGGTTTTGAGCAAACAAATGCGAAGACCTGAATATGAAATGGAGACTCTGCTCTGCTGCAGCGCAATTTCACATTTGCTGCAGATAAATGGATGATAAGCAAGTGAAAGGAAACATTTCTGTGGCAATAAAGTATTGTCTATACCACTGTCTCAGTTACATGCAACCTCCGGCACCCACACAGACAAAGACATACGCGCCCACACACACACGCACACACACATACACAAACAGTAATGTGGGTGAGGACATACATTGCCCTGCTGTCTACAAAACAAGCGGAGCCGAGAGAAACCGAGCACGCGGCCCTGGTCACTATGGCAACAGTAGAGCTGAGGGAAACGGCAAGTCTTGTCCACCTTTCTGAGGTAGTGGTGGTGGTGGAAACACGGAAAGCGGATCATTCTGCTGTCCCTAAGCGCTGCAAGACCGCCATACATTTCCTTTCTGCTTAACACAGAGGAGTTTCACCTGATCTATAGGAGCAGCTCGTCCCATCGTGCCCTCAATTCAAGGCATTCAAAGATGTAAGCTGATACAACTGAGACTCCTAAGCAGTGTGTTGTGGCTACCCTCATCTGCTGCAGCTTAGTAAGAGCTCAGATATCCCATACAGTTTTTTCCCAAATATTGAGGAAAATGAAGGTCACACTGAAATAAGAAGATTATGATTAATCCATGTTGGTGTATGATCCCACATATATTCTCAAAGTCAACCTTAACTTTAATATTTTATGCATTTTCCAGCATTTTGTATGTTTGCTAGCCGTGCTCAGATGAACATACAAGTCTTTATGTGGAATTTCAAATGATGAAATGAATTAATCATTGGTTCTTTTGATGGGGAATTACATTCAAAAGCCCTGACAGGGTTAAGAGCAACTTTGATGTGAATCTTTTAGACACAAAAGCCTCTCTGTGAGCTATTTAGATTTTCAAAGCAATATTTGCCAAAATTCAATCAGAGAGGCATTCTCCAAAATTAATTTCACCAAATCAAAGGAGGAAAGGCTTACTACACTTTGAGGCAAATTCTAAAAAAAAAAAAAAAAAATGTTACAAAAGTCGCAAATGTGACTTGTCACAGTGTTGCACAGTGTGACAAGTGTGAGAACAATATTTTGGTTGAATAACATGATGATACATCTTTGCTCTCAATTTTTATGCATCGTAAGCCTCTCAAAGTATTTTTTTCTAACACTGTGTGGCTTCCTTTTCTCTTTTGATATGCTATACATTTGTTGAAACATACACACCTGCGGCTGATAATTATCTGGGTTTGATACTGGAAAGTGCAGACATGGTCCACTATTTCAACTATATCAATTTCACAAACCTTAATATGTGACCCTGAGGCTTGTTTCAAACATGCATATCCTAATTCAACAATCACTGAGACGAGCTTGTGCCCTTGTCTTTGTTGACATGTCGAACAAAACAATGCAGGCCAGATGTTGTTGTGCAACAGAGAGCTGTTCATTCAGCATACAGCCTCAAAATAGAGGCTGCTGACAGTCAGCAGCAAGTGAAAGTCCATTAGCTAGACTGCCTCTCCCTCTTTTGTGCGTGTGCATGTGTGTGTGCATGTGTGTGTGTGTGTATGTGAGAGAGAGAGAGAGAGAGAGAGAGAGAGAGTGCGTGCATGCTCGTACATGTATATCTATCATTACAGCCTTGGGAGGATTAGTCGACCAAGGTAACACACAGGCAGAATTTTAAGAGGGTGAAGGGAGGGGCTGATCTTCTAAGAACGCTCATTAGCGATGCTCGCTCTCCCCCCAAAAGCTGTTTATTCAACGTCTCCCATAACCTTTTTGGGCCTGGATTAGACCAACAGCACAAAATCAACCGCAATATTCTGCTCTTCAAAGAGAGCGCAGTGCCATGTTGGTTTGAAGTCCATATCAAAGCTAGATTAACAAATGAGTGAAGTCAGTCTGGGGGACCTTACAGATGCTGTAGATGTGCAGTATCTGCAAGGTATTTTGAGCTACTTATCCATCAAAGTGGCCGTCCCTGCTGAGCCATGGCCTGAGATTTCACTCTCAACATGCTTAATTTATGGGCCTCATGGTTTCTCTCAGGTCCAGACTAAAGACCAAAAGGGCTTGGTCTCCATCTGGGCCCCTTTCTGCCTGAGCAGTTAATGCTGGCAAAAAGGATTCTCATCCTTTAAATCACTTTACAGACCGGCTTTCATATTACTTGTTTTCATCGACTTGATTCTACCTCTCTTTACCTGCTGTAATCTTTTGCAGCCCTGTTTTTAACTCCAGTGGTATTTTTATTGTTTGCATCTTATTGACTGCTAATCCAATAAACTTTACTGTGTATTACTACACCCTAAATGGAGTCTTGCAGCTTGAAGCTACTTGCGGGGGTTCGAGAGGGAACGATTTGTTCAGTTTAATTGAATCGGCCCCTTTTTCTGTTCTGAGGAGCTGCGTTTTGTTCACACCATCTCTGGCCAAAATCCTTGTGTTGTACATTCTCCTTACATCCATACTGCAGGCTTCCTAGGCAGCTGTCCACTCCGCTGAAGAAGCCCTTCAGTCCTGGAGGAGTCGGCCTTCATGACTCAGCTGTAGAAGCAGAGCGGCTAACGTTAACGCTGAGCGAATCCGACACAGTGACCTTTCTTTTCTAATGGCCTCGCTCCTTCAGTGGTGGAGGGTGACACGGTGGTGTGACCGCGAGCTTTTTCGCATAGCCACCCACAGCAGGAGACAAGAGAGCCTCCGACTCCAATGGCCTGAGGATGCCGTCACACTAGAGAGTTAAACAAGATACTGCATTAAGAAAGTGAGAGCAGCTTAATTGCCAGGGACTCCATTGGGTACGGTGGCCTAATAATAGCGAGGCTGCCTTGACCTCGGTCCCAGCTAGAGTTCAACCCCTTGTGGGGCTATTTATAAGCTCATGGCCACGCTCAACTTGTGGACCACACCCTTGTCATTGGGAAGATCAAAATGAGCAAGCTACTTCTGCGCTATCAATTAATTAAGACATTCAAATTGAATACACAAACCAAGACAAGAGACAAGGGAAAGCAGTGCATGGCTGATCTGAGACCTCTGATTAAGGTTCTGATTAAGATGTTTTTGATAATCTGGCAGCATCTTTAGCACATCAAAGCCTCCCAAAATTATTTTATATCTGACAAAGGCAGCAATCAGTTGTCGCTCTTATGTAATCCTATAGACACAGCCCGCAGCCGCACAAAGTCAGACCTGTGATCCAGTCAGACGCCTCGTGGCAGTTCAGCACCCTGAAATGACTGAGCAAATAGAGCAGGTAGATAAAGTGCTCGGAAACGACCTGCGATTTTAATGCAGTCACTGAGGCTGGTGTCGTTTTGTAGCCTTATGCAATGGTCCGTGAGGGTTTGGATACACACAAACACACACACACACACACACACACACACACACACACACAAACACACAGAGTCACACAGAGTTCTAAAGAAGTGTGTTTACCTCACAGAGAAATGTTTGCTCAGCTCTCTACCATCAGCAATAGCAGAAAGCAGTGAGGTGGTATATGTAACGCACGGTAATCCCACTGCTCTGTTTTGTAAGCAAATCATTATCAACGCTATTAATAGCACACTGCGGGTTTCTCGTTCCCACTCTCCAGCTTTTTGTTTTTTTTTCCTCCAGAAGGTCTTCTACTGCTGAAGATCCAGATAAAACCAAAGGAACTTCTCGTATCTTGACTATCCAGCTATCTAGTCAGACGCAAATGTAAACACCGGCCTCTTAAGGGGTTAAGATGGTGCCGGGTGCAGCTAGGTCACCTGCCTGACATGAGATGACAGGAGGAACCTGACGCCTTCCAAGTAGTTTTCAACATCTCCAGCGCGCAGCTCATAATCAGATTCCTCTTCTAACCTTTTGCACTGGGAAACAAAGTGAGGGGTTTTAAAGGACACTGGTGTCGTCAACGCTTGATTTATAGTTGGAGTGTCACACAGAGTACAGACTGTGCCCACTTGCCAATGGAGTTACTCAGCGGGCTGCTTTTGTAATCAACATTGAGTGGTGAAACGGGCCCGCAGCTCCATCAGGAAGCCAGAGGCCTCGCTGTCACTAACATGGTGGATATATTCCATGATGCATTGGTCAGACTTCAGTAGCCAAATTAACGTCAGATTACTGGTAGAGGCAGCACATACTGGTCCGACTTTTTTAGATGATGTGTGATGCCAAAGAAGTGACCCAGGGAATCTGTCGGAGGAGGATGGATTTGAGACTGTCTGTCACATTTATTCCATAAATTATCTCAGGTTTACAAGCCATTTGTCTGACGCAGGCTCAAGGGATTGCAAGGGAGGGAAATTGAGCAATTATATAAATCAATATCGCCCTGAACCAGTGCAAAGGGTTTATGAGGTTTTATTCAGCTGATTTTCAGGTAAGCTGACCGCATCAATTGAGAAGCCTGCAATTCAAAGGCAGGCTTAACTAAATGGTCTTGTGAATAAAAATGGTGGGATCCGGACATAGCGCTGAGATAATTAAGAGTGGAAGGCACTTCAATAACTTGAAAAAGGAAGTGGGAATCAAAACCACCATGGAAACCACATGAACCAACCAAAACACTAGGCCCCTTGCATGTAAAGTATGTTTCAGTGCACAGTTTCTCCAGGTATTTTGGGGAAGTTCAGCCTCTATTTTCAATAAGATTAAAAGCAAGACTAAAATGCACGTCTATATTTGTCAGTGCCTGTCGAATGGTTATTAGTCCCTTAGGTTTATAGTTATAACAACTTCTCTCAGACAACCGTCATTCAGCTAAAATGTCAAGTGGAGAAACGCTCCTGAGATCCTAATGTCACAGCAATGAAAAGCCGCCCTGCATCAACGCTGATGAGACGAAGGCTCAACGCCCCAAAAAGCCACAACTCATCCACCTCCATCATCCATCAAGTTAAAAAAAAAAAATACTTATGAGTGGTCCTCAAGCCCACGAAACACTTCTCCAGCACAGACACACACACAACATGGCTGATGAGTTGTTTCTGAAACAGAACTGATTAGGGCCGGAGTGCCGTTTGGCCGATCCATCCTGACTGACAGCTGACAAGGTAAGCTCATCAAAGCACTCTCCAGGTGGTGATACTAAGTGGTGTGAAAACTGGCTGTGGGCGCCTCATCAAAAGGCATTCACCTGAGACCAGCAACAGCAGCTGCTGATGAGGTGCTTGTGTTTTGCTGGCAGACAATGTTATTGAGACATTCTGTTCTGTTCACACACCAGCTAGCAGTCCCCCGGGAGAAGGCAGGGAGGCAGTCTGCAGCACTTGAGCTGGAAGCAGGAGCCAGATCCCAGCACATGACAGGGTAATTCTGATACACAACAACAAGCTGCCGCTGACTGCATGGCGTGGGGACAAGCTATTCCCCACCAACTTCAACCCATTTACGCAACCATATGGTACACATGACGTTCTGCATTGGAAAGAAAGTAAGACACACAACAACAAGGAGAACAAGCACCATTAGCCGCCCACAGTTTGCGCTTAGACACACACACACACACTCCAACAGACACACGCATACACACGTACTCAAAGACAATTGAATGCTCACCCACGCTGACGCATGAAACAGACCAGCTCGCCACGAAAAAACACTTACATTATCGCTCTCGGGTTGATTCACAGGTCCTCGAGCCTACATTGTCATTAGAGTGCAGCCCTTTGACAAATGCATCATTTCACGGAGAGAAATTACTTTCCCGTCCTTCTCCCATTAGCCCCGTGTCTGCGCCAACGTTATTCGAACCAGCGGCCAAACGCAGCCGCTCCAGCTGCGAGATCAGAGGGCAGACAGACCTGGTGCAAGCTCTGGCCAGGTAGAGGCGGGGCGGGCAGGTGAAAAGGGGGGGACGAAAACAGTTAACACAGGCACAGATGAAGGCATGAAACAAGCAAAAGAGGGTGTGGCAGGAGCTCACCATTCTCAAACCAGATCCCGCATTCTTGAAGGCTGGAGTACGGCACCAGCTCCCCTCCTTCCCCCTCCAACGACACAAACAGTCCTTCCTCCCTGAGCGATGACCAGTTCATCAACAAAAAGGGGGAAAAAAGGAAAAAAAGAAAGAACAAAAAACAAACACCTGCACCCGAGCAAGGAAGGGTAAGAGCGGAGGAACAGAAGCTCTCTCTCTCTCTCTCTCTATATCGCTTCCCTCTGAGGCAATCTCCACAAGTCTCAGTGCTGACGCTGCCCGCTCGATTCAGTCGCAGTAAATGATACGGAGCCAGGCAGATATGGCAGTGACGGGAGGAGCGAACGGAGGAGGAGGAGGAGGAAGAGGAGGAAGAGGAGGAGAGGGAGAGGGAGGGGGAGGAGGAGAAGAAGGAGAAGGAAGAAGGCAGCAGTCACTGTGTCACCGGGGATGGAGAGGGACACAGAGGTGACAGCTCGCTGAGGGCAGCACGCATCGAAAACTCATAGCTGACCACGACCACAAAAAAAAAAAAAAAAGAAAAAAAGCCAAATATATAGATATATAAAATGAAAAGAAAAAATTCAGCACA
>OMKZ01002761.1:11380-21825 GCA_900302535.1 Neoniphon sammara | reverse complement strand
TGTTGATGTGCTTTTAATGGGTCTGACTGGGCTTCATCACTGGAACTGTCCTCTTCATTTGGGGGAATTTTCAGCTTGTTGAGGTGGGAGGTGGAGTATGTGTATGTGTGTGTGTGTGTGTGTGTGTGTCTGTCTGTGTGTGTGTGTCTGTCTGTGTCTGTGTGTCTGTGTGTCTAGGTCTACCTTCATGTATGAACAGTTCCCAGAGGTGATGAACATGCTGTGGACCAGGATGCTGAAGGACAACAAAAAGAACTGGAGACGGGTCTACAAGGTGAGGTTACCATGGTTACCGGAGGTTCTGTTGGAGACAGTTCTGTGTAGTCAGGAGTTGCCATGGTTACGGGCTGGTTGGTTCCTCTGTGCGAGCTCGCTGTGTTCTGTTGAGCTACACTGTTCGGTGCGGTGTTTGTGTCGTCAGGACTGTTTGAGACGAGCTGGGACTCTGCGCTTCTCTCTGTCTGGGTTGAACTCCAGTGTTTCCACATCGGACTTAATTGAAAACACATTTGTCTTATATTTTTTTCTTCTAAATGGAACAAAGTGCACAATTTGTAATCTGCGACCACATGTTCTTGCTCTCCTGAATCTGCTGTGTGTTTGTGACCGTGTGGCGTAGTGATGACAGGAGGGGCAGAGTGTGTTCTGTTTAGTTCTCCGCAGCACAGGAGCAGTTTTCTTGTGCGTCAGAAAGAAAGAGACCAGAAGTTTGGCCTCGCGTCAGTAAAGAGGCTAGTTTATCTTCTTTGTTGCCATGCTGCAGTGCACTTAAACTGCAAGGAAACTGCTCCCGTTCTGCATGGATCACACACTCTCCTACCCGAGCCTAGCTACGTCACTTAACAGCTTTTCAGCCACTTGCATACACAGCGTACTGTTGTGTGATGTGTGTACAAGCTGTGGGTTTAATCAGTTGAGTTACAGACTTATGCTGCCTTTCATTCACAGCGGGAGGTCGGAATTTCCTTGGTAGAAATTTCCAACTTTAGACCTCCAAGCATTCAGATGCACCGCACAAAAGTAAAATAAATTAAAACAAAAAACTCCTGATCCTTATGTGCCAGCCAGATGATTGTGTGTGTGGCACTTGCCAGCCACACACTCACTTGCACCCTCATTTGTACCCTAACTAGCCAACAAATGACACTGTTTACCATTTGCAATGTGCACCTCCATGGATGCTGACTATGACGTCAGATCTCTACAACAAGTCAAAACATAGAAAAGTAGAAACTCTGACTACGAGTGGCGTTACATTATACTTTTTCTAGTAGGAGCTCAGAAAAATCTCCACTTAGGAGTTTTCTGGAACACAGCATTAGTTTATAGATCCCAGCCCTTTTTGCGACTTCACAAGCTGTGGCTTCAAATCCAGCATGACTTTGGTCATATGCCATCACTTCTCTCTTTCCCATCTTTTCTCTGCCTCCACTACACTATGTACCCAATCGTCACTCCCTTAAAAGGCTGGTTTACATTTACATATCGGGCATTTAGCTAAAGCTCTGATCAACGGCACCTTATAAAGGGCGCAACAGTAAAATACAGTTCAATTCCCAGATTACAAAAATAGTTTGCCATCACTAGTAGGCAGTACAAGACTGAGATTCATGGTGCCTTCTGTGTCCTGCTAAAATAATCATGTAACAGAGTGTTGGGAAAATTAATTTTGTAAGAGCTAAGGAGTGAGTTAGGAATATTTCAGAGCGACTCAAGGGAGTAGAGATGGGATACCTCTTGAAAAGTTTAGTTTCAGCCAGCAACAGAGGATGAGGAGTGACTGCTGTTCTGACTGAAGCAGGAAGGTCATTTCACCACTGGAGAGTCACGAGGGGAAGAGTCCAGACTGGGTGAACCAATGATCAGACCTGCACGGGGGACGGAGCGCTAAACAAGCTGATGTACTTTGCTCTCTGCAGTTACATTCCTTCATCTTATTTGTTAATGCATTATATCAAACTTTAATTTGCTGTCTGACCTTATAAGCATAGGTTGTGGTGATGTTTTGCAGGTTTTCATTGTATGTTGTGTAAAGCCACTCTCCAAACCAAATTTCTTGTATGGGACATGAAAATTTTGCTCTGAAAATGTTCAAGTTCATATGAATTGAATTGAACTGTCTAATAAAGCAGAAATGCTTTACAATGTTTTTTTTAAGAATGGTCATCTCTGAGTGAGCCACACTGACCTCATCCCTCCATCACTTCCTTTGTTCTCTCTCTCATTTCTTCCATATCTCTCAAACTCTCTCCATCCCTCTTTTTCCTTTCTCCAGGCTTTACTTCTGTTGGCCTATCTGATCAGGAACGGGTCTGAAAGAGTCGTCACCAGCGCCAGAGAACACATCTACGACCTGCGATCACTAGAGAACTACCATTTCATCGGTAATGATTTGTTGTCCTTGGACAGATGTTATGCTGATACAAAATACAAAACACTAAAATAGGGTGGCAGAAGAAATAAAGACAGTCTTTCTAAAAAGGCCCAGTGTGATGTCATGACAGCAAATATCTGTCTGCCTTCCTGCCTGCCTGTATGTCTATCTTTATCTGTGTGTGTGTGTGTGTGTGTGTGTGTGTGTGTGTGTGACTGGTTCTGCTCAGATGAGAACGGTAAAGATCAGGGCATCAATGTGCGTCAGAAGGTGAAGGAGATGGTGGAGTTCGTGCAGGACGATGACAGACTGAGAGAGGAGAGGAAGAAAGCCAAGAAGAACAAAGACAAATACATCGGAGTCTCTTCAGACAGCATGGGAGGGGGAGGCGGCAGCTTCAAGAACTGTGAGTAATTTATGTCTCCTTGTGCCTTACAGCTTGTGTTGGGTGTTGATTAAAATATGACACAACTTCCCTCATTTAAACCCCACAGGAATGGAATGTGTTTGAGGAAAATGTGATGTGTTGATATGTTGGACCCTAGATTGCTCAATATTAAAAGGGGCCTTTTGAAAGCGTTTGGTACAGAAAAGATTTATTTCAATTGCCTCTATCAACAGGGATTTCAAAATAAAATGGGGATTTCCCACCGTTATACACAGTCAGTAGAATTTGGATATCCAAGAAAAAAAACTGGCATCCACCGGCAAATTTTATCCATTGCCCATCAAGGATAAACCTATTGGCCGAGCTATTGATGAAGTACAGAAAATGTGCTAAAACATGTTCAGGGATGTTCTTGTTTTGTTTTTAAATTCCTTCTTTTCCTATATTGTAAAATGGGCATTTTTTTCCTTGTTGAAAAGATTATTGACTAGTATTACTGTAGTCTTTTCTTGTAATATGAGATTAGCTTAGTTCTGCCTTTGGCCTCTCTTTATGCATATTTAATCTGCACTGTCAAACGTTAATGGAGAATTTTCACACTTCTGTTCACTCTGGTGGTGTTTCATGCAGCCGGCTTTATAAACCATTTGGTGAATGCTTTTATCCAAACCACCTTATAGCGCTGTGCAAACATTTTTAGCATGTGTACACCAGTGGGAATGGAGCTCCTAATCCTAGAAATTTTCATGACATATTCTACTATTCTCCATTCACAGGAGCTTTTTGAGTTTACCAGGTCTCTACTGCCTCTGTCCTCCTCTCTCTCTCTCTCTTGCTCTTTTCCCCCCTCTGCCTGTCTCTGCCTCTCTCCTTGTAGCTGGAAGCAGCGAGTTGGACCGGAATAAGTGGGATGAGGACTGGGATAAGAGCAGAGGAGCTTTCCCTTTCAGCGAGAAGCTCGGAGAAATCAGCGACAAGATCGGCAGCACCATCGACGACACGCTCAACAAGTTCAGGAAGAAGGAGCGAGACGACTCCCCTGACAGAATCAGGTACACATGCACATTTACACTGACTGCATACACACTTATACACTTATGTACAATAATCAATAGCAAGAAGGTAGTCGATAGAAAAATCTCCGGGCTGCTGATTGCTGAGTGTTTGTTTGGTTCCCATAGTGACAACGAAGAGGACCGGGTATCCAGGAACGGCCGGCAGGAAAAACTAGAGTTCAAAGATGAGGAGGAAACAGTAACAACCAAGAGCATCCAGATCACCCAAGCAACGGAAACCACGACGACCACCACACGGAAACGCAGCGGAGCCGCGGGCAGCAAGACTCTGGACTTGGGTGCTGCAGCCCACTACACCGGAGACAGGAGCCCAGAGGAGAAGGTACATACTCTCACTCACACACACACACACATACACACACATATACACACACACACTGTTTCAAAGATGGTATAAATTGTGTGTAATACATTTTAATCACTCAGTGTTTCTCCTTCTCACTCTAGCCCTCAGTCAGACAGTCATCCAGTAGCGGTCTAGCAGACCTGCTGATGGTCGACCCCTCATCCAATCAGAGCACTACAACAGGTAACTCCAACTGCCACACACACACACACACAGATGAGGAAGGATGTTTAAGCTGAGAGACAGGACAGTTGCTCTTGAATTTTATTTTATTTTGGTATTATTGTTTTTTTTTTTTTTTTACAGATTTGAGACAAGTTGGTTGAACTCTTTTGTAATGGAATCTGTGTCTGTCACTTGTTGGACAAAACAGATCTTAATTCTGTGCTGTGTGTGTGTCCCTCCCTCCAGGTGGCAGTTCAGACCTCATTGGTGGCTTTGCTGACTTCTCCTCTCCTGCAGCCTCTGCCAGCCTCCCATCTACCACTGGTAAACTTCTCCATCCTCTATTCTGTCTTGTTCCTTCTCTCCAGTTACCATAACTGTCCTACTACATTCATCCATTTCATTCCTCTCCTCTCTTCTCACCTGTATTTCTATGGCCCCGTGCCTCTGCATGAAAAATAGGGGTGGTAAAGGAAGTAAATTAGGTAGAAGGTACAGCTAATGTAAAGGAGAGGGGCAGTTTCGGTCAAAATCAAAATTGAGTTTTAGATAATGAACTGAGCAACCCTCTCCTGTCACCAGGTGCAGCATCATCCAATGGGAATGGAGAATTTGGAGATTGGAACGCTTTCTCAGCCAATCCCCCAGCTTCCTCCAGCGCTGGTCCCTCCCAGCCCACCACTGACCTGTTCAGCAGCATCCAGTCACCTTCAGCTCCAGCTTCTAATTCCGCCACTGTCCCGCCTTCTGCTGAGCTCTTTGACCTGATGGGCGGGGGGGTCAACCACCAACTAACCAATCAGCATACAACACTGAGCGCCTCTCAGAGCATGACTTTCTCTTTGGGTGGAGCAACGCCAGGGGCAACTGGCACCATGCCCACCATCCCCCTGTCCCGCTCACAACAGGTAGGGTCATATATATATATATGTGTGTGTGTGTGGTGTGTGTGTGTGTGTGTGTGTGTGTGTTGTTTAAAGGAATGATACTGTATCGCACGTAACCATGTTCCTTGTGTATTTATGAAACCGTAACATGTTTGCGTCATTGTTTCAGAGCCTGGGAGGCTTGATGTCCCAGCAGCCCATGGGACAGCCACAGAAGGTAGGGGTCGGAGGTCAGGGATCTTTAGGGTCGACCTGGTCCGACCCCTCCGTCAACATTAGCCTGGACTTCCTGTCAGCAGGCCTCAACCCCACCAAGACACCACCCACTCTGAATAATATCATCCAGCAACAAGGTAGACTGCAGCTCAGCGTCTCTGTGCATGCAGAAATAACTGTTAGTTAGTATGTTAGTATGTTTTATGCTGTCACATTATTGCAAAGACCGGTTGGTTGTAGAAGCTGACCCAAAATTACCGTCCCACAATACACCGTGCCTGGTTGTATAAAGCATATTAAGTAAGACATTTACTTTTTGCTTTTGCATTTTGCGTAAGATTTCCTCAAGAAAAATAAGTTACTCAGGTAAAAGTAATGTACAAAAGAAATATTCTCAAATTCTTAATTCTTAAATAAATAATACCCTTAAGCCCAATACCTAGGTAAGAAAAGGAGGATGAGAAAAAGGAGAAAATGAGAAAAAGATGATGCTTTATCCAACCGGGCTGGCTTTTCAACCTAATATCAACAAGTGGTAAACTTGATTAAGAACAGTATGTCGTAACTCCTCCCCTTTCTGTCTCCCCAGGTGTGCCTCCTGTCAACTTACTGGCTCAGAACTTCGGAGGGTTGAACCTCACCTCCCCGCCCTCCGTCACTCCCATCAGACCAGCAGCCAATCCCATGATGGCAGGGAACACCATGACGATGGGCATGCCGGCATCTATGGCAACCGGCATGCCCGCTTCCATGGCAGCCGGCATGCCAGCCTCAATGGCAACGGGTACCGTGGGGATGGGCGGAATCCCCGTCAACCAAGGCATGATGGGAATGAACATGAGCATGAATATGGGCATGGCGTCTCCAGTGATGATGGGTGGCATGGCTGGCATGGGGATGTCCGGGGTAGGGATGCCAGCCATGGGCCTTGCACACTCCATCACCCCAGCAATGGTGCCACCCAAACAAGATGCCTTCGCTAACTTCGGCAATTTCGGGAAATGAAAGAGTGTGAGTGTGTGTGTTTGAGAGTGTGTGTGTGGGAGCGTGTGAGAGTTAGTGTGAGAGAGAGCGAGACCACAGAGGGACTACTGTACTTGAAGAAAATATTGTGGGTTTGCCTCTCAGCTCCTGTTATCTCTGGTGATTGACCACCAGTGACTTTTCACCATCCCAGTTTGTTGTTGAGGTCCTGGAGGCAGAGGGATGGGGCCCATTGGTGCTGTAACGCAATGCATAAAATGTGAATGGGTGCACGGTACACTGCAAGTTATCTGGTTTATACAGCGTATATACTGTAGTTGTCCAGCAGAGGGCAGGATAGGAGTGTGCATTGAGAAAATATGGTCTTCTTATTCCTGAGACTGATAAAATGGATGAATTGTGTATTAATTACATGGACAAGATCTGGCTATTTCTTTGTCTCCCCTCTTCTCTATTTAATCAGGCATACCTCACTAGGCTCACAGCTATACACAGCAAAAGGACACACATCAGGGCACCCAGCATGGTTGAAAGAGTGAAGGAAGAGGGAGCAGAAAAAGTGTCCCAGGTCTTTGAAGTATTTGTTTACTGCTTGGCTCTGGGTCTCCTTTAATTATACTACAGTTGTACAATCTGTTAGGAGTGATGTCTGTCCTCCCCTCTACACTTTGGGTGCCTCTGCCAGATCAATGCCTTGTGGTTTTGGTAACAGTCTGATGGAAGCATCAGTCAGTATTTTAATCTGTTCTACTCACTGATCACTTCTCTTTACATCTCTTCTGTCAGTGTGTCACCCCAAGATGCTGTTGCCACACACCTGTCTTCATGAAAGTATGGCATTCTGGCATTTTCAAGATACATTTGACCGACATGAATCTCAAAATTGTATTCAAGCATTTCATACACAAACTATTAACTGAGTGGAAATAGAGAACACGATTTTCCGAGAGTATTTTGAAGTTAACATGGATACTGACGGTGAGAAAAGTGGATAAATTACAGTCGTCATTACCTTCTCAAGACTAACCATCTTACAGTCTTCCCCATCTCTCACACATCTGTAAAGCAGTGGCACTCAGGACAGTTTTTAGGCAACTCAGCAGTGCCCATGGTTCCCTCAGCAATGTTGCTTTAATCACAACATTGTTGCCAGGAGCCATTTGAATAGATTTTTAAACCACCACCACTACAGTTGAGATGGAATAGATGGATCGAGGGAGAGCAGCTTTTTTTCCGTTAACTAGGACCGATCCAAAAGGTTTTTGGGTCTTGGGTGAAGTGTGTGTGTGAGAAACAGAGGTTGAATGTGTGTGTGACTGCATATGGGGTATAGTTTTCTCTCTGTTTGACGTGCAAACACAGCTAAGCAGAGCCTCTTGTCATGTTCTGAGGTACTGCGCTCTAAATGACCAAATCTTTATTTTGTTACTCTCAGAAGGATGATTCCATAGCTATTAGTTTAATATTTTAATAGTTTACTTATATGGTTAAGTTCATATACTCATGTTATATGAATGGGAGAGCTACTGAAAACATAATTTAGTTGATATGAAAATGTGAAAAATGAAGGGTAAATCACTTTTTTCATTGTTTTTGTGTTTCTTTTCAGTACAGCTTGTTTGATTTGATTTGATTGTACTCAACAATATTTTCTGTACTTCAACAGTTAATTAAATTATGACATGAAGGATTTTGTTTTTCTTCTTTTTTAAAATGTTTTCTAAATTATCTGGAGCGTAAGTGGGTGACACAAATATGTTTTCTCTGTTGGATCGTGCATCCTGAAGCCAGCTCTTTACATTTGAGAGTGAAAATGAAAGGGGACAACAACCATATAACCACAAACAGACAAGCCCTCTCTCCTCTCATGCTTTCAAACAGTGAGTTAGGTATGATTGAACATTGACACATAATCTGAGTTGTGCGTTTTATTCATTCATTCATTCTTCAATGGAAAGAAAATGCTTACTTTAAGAAACTAGTAATATTGGCAAATGTATTTTAAACTAATTCTATGAACATGCATTTAGACTTTAATTATAGATATTTAACCTTGTGTAACATAATTGTGTTTTATAAGTCACATAATTTGCTAAAATGAAATGTTGAAACTGCAGTTGAAGAAGGAATAATAGACATGAAACAAGCCGCAGGAGATGTTAGTTTAGAAATGCTATTTTGGACAGTTAAGTGGCATTATCAGCAGATCACCAAGGATTTACAGAATCATGTCAAACTGTACATTATTGTTCTCGTACAATCAGACTAGACTCTACAAACTGGACTCAAAACATATGATAAAATCGCCCCTAATTTGTCTTGAACATGCTGTGGCTTCTCTGAGAAATCAGACCAGTCAAGTGGAGCTATAGTCTAATACCGTAGTATTAGAGTACAGTTGTTTACATTTCGTGTATATTTCAGCTGCCAAATAAATTAATCTTTCCCGATTGTTGACATTAAAGATAATTTAAAAGTTCTAACTTGTAACTTGGAGACTCTTTGGAACTCCATCCAAGGCGCCAAATTTGAACGTTCCAAACATTCTATGACAGTTTGTTTTTATTGTTTCGGTTGCTAACGGTTTTTAGATCATCATAATCCACAAAACTCAACAGATTTAAATCACGGCTTTTTCCAAAGGCGACGATCGCTACAATGGACCGACACCCCAAACGGAGAGCACAGGTATCAATAAAAACTTGCCGACAGGATGAAATCGAGGGTGATCTCGCTCAGATACAGAAGAAACAGAGATATCACCAAGATAGAGCGATGCCCACGGCGCAGGGAGACCCGCATGGAGCCGGGGATGGACAGCAGATCCAGCCGTTGCGTAAGAGAGGAGACGGCTCCAAAAACGGTGAAAACACAAGAATCGATAAGGTTATAGTTGAAGGAAGGTATCAGAGTGTAGAAAGGAAGCCAGGTCCGACGGTTTCTCGTGAAAAAACAACATTCTTCCAAGGTGTATCAGCGGAGGAGGCCGGTGTCAGCGGCCTGAGCAGGGCCCGGCCAGCCGTTCCCTCTGAGGCCTCCTCTGTGGCTGAAAAGCTCCATCCAGTGGTGGGTCACCAGGTCAATGTGATTGAACTGGCTCCGATGGACCGTCAAATCCATTACCCAGAGCTCACTCATAGGGCTGACATGTTCCAGGCCGTTTCTGCTGGACAATCACAAACCATCAACCCGGTCCCCTGTCCCCAAACTGTAGCTGCAACCACACTTGGAGTTAACACAACAGGCCTCAACCTCACCATCCCACCAACAGATGCAGGTACAACCACTACACAAAATCACTTCAGTATTTAGATAGGGACATATATAATAGTCTTTGATGCTCAGGTATTAGTTTGTACTGACGTTATACTATTTTATCCTATTTTTTCAATATAATTATCACTGAATTAGGCTATAGTTTTGCATAGTTTTGTATGGTATTTTTCTAATATGTATAATAGGATTTAAAGCTTGGTGATATCAATACTATATCAATATGATATGAGACGAGATATTTAGAATTTCTAATTTCATAAGAATCATGATATGGCGTAATTATAGTCTTTTCTGTTTTAAAAGGCTGCATTACAATAAAGACATGTAATTTTCTCAATTCATTGGACTGTTGCTGGTATTTGCCTATACCTGCTTGGTCATTATATCCACATTACTACTGACTGTTTAGCAAAAATCTCTTGTGTGTAATTATCTTATGAAAGTGCCGGTCTTCTCTATAATATTGTCACAACATTGATATGGAGGTATCTGATCAAAGATATTGTGATATTATGTGCATCATCCAGCCCTGACAGAATTACCATATTTCTATCTCTCTGCAAGAATCTATGCCTAATAATGTGTCAGATTAAGGAGTGATGTACTAATACATGCTTTGTGAATTATTCTCAGCACTTTCTTTTCAACAACTGCCCCAACCACTCAGTTTAACTCCCGCACCAAACGACTCTCTTTTAGATTTAATGGAGTTATTGTCCAGCAAAGACAAGAG
>OMKZ01002759.1:16383-29869 GCA_900302535.1 Neoniphon sammara | reverse complement strand
CCTGGCAGGAGAAATGGTTTCCACATTTTGCGTTGAAAACACATGAGATTCCCATTTGGATCCGCCTGCGCTTCAAGACTGGATTAATTCAAGAAAATGTCCTCTGAACTCTGCTGTTCAGGCTCACTTGTCTCTTTGTTTTTCTGCTCTCTATTTTGCATTTCATGTTTAAAATAGTTCATTTGCACAACACGGTACAATGAGCATAAAAGTGGAGCGGGTAAACACTCAGAGGGCAAGAAAACACCAAAAGACAGGAGCAAGTCAACAGCCAAAGTACTTTGCAAATGACTTTTGCTGGGCATAATCCCAACAAAAACAGGGAAAAGTGGCTTGGCTTAAAGGCACTTGGGTTCATCTTTAAGCCTGTTTTTGTTGGAACGATACCCATTAAAAGTTTGGTCATTATCAAAGGACTTGGACAGCTCAGTTGCTCCTGTTTTTTTCACGATATAGTACAACTGTTTGTAGGAAATAATACCTGAAGTTCATCAGAAAATGACAGAGAATTCAGTCTTTAAAGGTTTTGCATTTACAAAGTGTCATCATTTGCTCTTATTTTCTGCTAGACATGCTTTGGAGCAGTAAGTCACTTTTCTCAAATGCTAGTTGCCTTATTTTAGTTTCAAAATCTTATTGTCTTCATGTTACGCCTGTCTTGCTTATTTCTGTCATTTGTCTTTTTTCTAAACTTCTCTGAATGGCTTATGAAAGCATTATATACACATACCCTTTATGCAATGAATCCTGATGAACAGTGCAATTGTGTGATTCATTTTCTTCTATTGACTAACACTGGATTACATAACGAGGCCCTTTAAAAAATGAGTTGACCATTGCAGCTCTGACGGTGCAGCAGTAAAAGAAAAGGTCTATGAAAGAAGCCCAAACACGCGCCATAAAGAGGGTGAAGCACGCCGTAAATGTTATTAATTTGAAACAGGGAGTGGTAGCTGGGTGTGGCTGTTAGTTTAAACCTCTCAAACAAGAGCTTTGTTCACAGATCCAAACACTGAAAAAGGAGGTGGCTGCAAAAGAAAGAAACCAAGAAAGAAAAAAACATCGGCTGGAAATGAAGTCAGGTCTTTTGATGAGAGGCCAAGACCTTTAGCTCAGTCTGGACCGGCCTGCAGCTTCTCCCACCTTTGTGTTCAGAGAATGGAAACACTCCATCACCAACAACAGAGAGAAGCAGGCCGGAGTTTACACAAACATGCATGAGAGGGAGAGCTGCTGCAGAAACAGTCTCATTGGTTGAATTAAAATGGGCAGAGCCAAAGAATCACAGGGTTTTTGTTTTTTGTTTTGTTTTGGCATAAGAAATATTAATCCAGGATTAATGGACAGTCAATCACATGATCATGATTTATCGTTTTCAGTAGAATAATACAATGATGAAATAATACTGATTTATGGAAATGCGCAAATCTGATGTTTAAATTAATAAACAAATGCTAACGAAAAATCTCCTGAAACAACATCTGAAACAAATTAGGGATTATTACTTCAACAATACAGTCACACTTTATATCACCATGCATTTTACTGGGATTACTTAACATGGGATTTTAAATGTAATTTTGCATGATTACTGAGACAAGTCTCACCATACTTAGCTTACCCAGACAGAAAACAGCTTTCTGGGTAAGCTAGTTGGCTCTAGCCTGATGAAAACCATGGATGAAAGAAAAAACAGTGGTTGCAATTTATATTTGTTATTTGTATTTTAAGAAGTTTCCTCTTTGCCAGTCAAGTTTGTCATTTAGCAGATAAACAGCAGTTACTGGCTCCGCCCACTGAGGTTCAGAAATGTTTGTATAACTAAAACTGCCATCTGGGAGAGAGCTGCCTTCATCTAGAGAGGACATCTGACTTTTCATGCTTGGTGTTACAGAGCGAAGCTTCTCATGGCTGTGTGAGGAGGACAAACCACATGATCAGCGAGCAGGAGATCAGATCTGTGCTGCAAAGAGTGAAAAATCCAGATTTTACTGTGCATCTGCAGCCCTAAGAAGTCTGGCAGAACGGGTTTGCAGAGGCAGTGGAGACACCAGTGACAGAAGTCACGTGTCTGAGATGACGGCGCTGTCGACGGGCACTTTGTGCCACACAGGCAAATCATGTGAAGAACTGATTCTCTGTGACGGGGGAAGGAAGTGGAGCTCTGTCTCTCTCTCCCTCCATGACACACAAGCACAAACACGAGGAGAAATTTGCATATGAAATGAACTTGTTCACTTGATATGACGTCAACTCAAATGACTCAAATGACAGGATTTACATTTATACTCAAAGCCCTGAAAGGTTCTGTGACTCGTCCAGCTAAACAAATTATCATCTTACTGGCCTGCAAAACACTAGACAGGATGAACAAGTGAACATTTATATTCTAAAATGAGATATGCACTGTTTAAAAAAATGGAGTCTACTCTTACACAATGGTTGAAAGAAAAACTCATAGTTGATTACTGAGGGTTTTACCTACTGTAAATGAACACCTTTGCTTATGGGAGAAACACATTAGATGATGTAATCAGTTTTATTTGGGAATGTTGAGTAATGAGCATCGGGTAATGTTGGAAACAACATGGAAACAAGGTACTCTGAAGTAAAATCTGTGTATTTTTGTGGATCTATCAGTGGAATGCTACTGGAGGTGCCTGCATAGCTTCAGTGCACTTTCATCATCTCGGTTATCGGAGCTCTGAAACTTCACATCTGGATCCTCACTCACTGATTTTGTAGCTGTACAGACTTTAAAGTTGGCCTGTGGCATTCTTTACACAGGGTTATGTTGGGAGTGTGTGTGTGTGGAGGTGATAAATTGAATATTTAAGGTATTATTGTGTAACTTTTCATGTAAACAAATGTCCCTTTTGCTGTTCTCTAATTGCTGACTGATAAAACGACCTATTTCCATTTCATGACAGCTTTTAATATTCTGATCGTTCTGTGTCTGGAAGCTCTTTCCCGGGAAAAATCCTCGCTGCACAGAAGTGACGTGTTTTACATTTACTGTCTGTTTTAGAATAAACAGAAGATCTGGGAGGTTGAAATTAAAAAATCAAAAACTAAACAACATCTCACGGATTACGAGTTTAAAGTCTGCAGAAACATGGCTTCACCAACAAAAACTAACCTAGCTGCTCCACTGACAATCAGTCGGACCAAAACAACATGAGCTCATATCTCAGGATCACCCTCAGCACTGATACAATGTTGCTTGTTCCATTCATTGTCAATGGGGCGGATCCGGGCTCCGGCTCTTTGATGACATCAGAGATTAAAGTCTTTTGTCTCTGGCTTAAGGAAGAGACTTGTTCCTGTCGGCAAATCTGACTAAAATCACAGGAAAACAGTCCAAATTCCATTGTTTCCCTTCTGAATTTGTCTTTAACACTTTATTCCCTCTGGAGTTACCTGATGAGTCACTGCCAGTGATCCTATTAACTTAAGTTCATCTTATCAAAAACACTTACAAAAATTATAGAGACGTTCATTGAGGTGTCATTTTTCAGATGCTGATCAACATAACTAAAACCTATGAAATGTGATAGCTGATGGGGTTTTTTTTTATAGAGAAGCTGTCACCGTGCAAATAGTGTTGTTTGGGGGGACAGAGTGTGTTGCTGAATAAAGCACACAGACTGCAGACAGACAGGAGTCTATCCTCACTTATAAATGAAAATGAATGATAAATATATCACAGCAAAACTATTACTAGAAATATCTGTAATAGCACACCTTAAGGGCAATAAGGCCATTATAAACTAGGCTACCACAGACACACAGCAAGGCCCTATAGTAATATTAAAGGAGTTCTATAATGATACTATGTGATAAAGTACACTAAGATCTTTATTATTATTCTTATTATTATTATTATTACTTTATTATTATTATTATATTATAGAATATTATAGTGACACCATAAGAGATAAAACCCACAGTTAACTGCTGTAAGGTCACAGTAAACTCACAGTACCCCGGGCACATTATACGTCCCTAGAGGAACATTATACCGATCCCATAGGAGACAAGCCTATTCAAACGAGCCATTATTTCTAGAATTGCTGCATAGTATTTGTTCAATGGTGCGCGTCTAAAAGGGGAGAAAAACATGCTGGAAAAGCGCCTGGCAGTTTTTTTTTTCTACAGCGTGTAAAACTGTGAACCCGGAGCTTTCCAGAGATCATGAACTCAGCGTTTAGTCATTTGGATAACAGCTAATTTCTGACTGTTTCATCCCTGGTCACTGGCTATCACATCCCAGATAACATCAGTTTATGGCGAATTCACTGTAAAATCTAGAGGATCAGATAGTGTAACAGGATCAGTGATTTAAAGAAAGTAGGAAAGTAAACTGTGACCTCCTGATCATCCAAGTTATCCAATATAAGTAAAAATAACATAAATTAAGCAATGATTATCTGCTTCCGGAAAAGCATTAGTTTGTTTTTCTTCCTTTAAAACATCATATATCATCACGTAACCCTGACCATCTTGTATGTGTGTCTTTTGCTATATGAACACTAAACTTATATGATTCAGATTTAAGTCTGTCTAAATGCTGGCCAACGCTCTTTCGCACATTTAAAATGGTTCAGCTGAGTTTTGGTGGGTTTTCCCTCCACAACATCCCGGATTATGCACAGTTTTATAAAGAGACAGTGTATTATAGAGCAATATTATGTAATACCCACTTTTGTTATCTCCTCTGACAGTCCGCACTCCGCAGCGATCAGCATGAACGTCGTTTCATCCGGATGCCTGCTGACTTTGTTGAAATTCTCCTCCAGCAAACCGAGCTGATCCGTGGTTAATATCACACTTTCACACCCTACGGACACTTTAGAAGCCATTTTTCTTCCCTGCTCCTCCTCTCCAGTCTCTCTGGGACTTATAAAAAAAAAACACTGAAGAGCGTCTTGCTTCAGTCCTGCTCCGGACTGGATATTCCCAATACGAGTGATGTGCGCCAAGACGCGCAGGACGCACTGGTGCGCAGAGGATCCGCAGCGAACAGCGGCTGGTTGAACTCCACTGACAGCTCGGTGGGAGTGAATTGGAGGCGTGTGTGTGTGGAGGCTTTACTACTGTCAACAGTGGCACGTCAGGAGGCCAGTCCCACCAGCAGGGCCCTCCCTTAAACACAACTGGAGCAATAAACAGTAACCCTATAGTGCGCGTTAGACGGACACGTTTGGATGTATCTCGACTACTATAGAGAAACCAGAGAACAATATGAATTCAATAACTAATGCCACAGACACATTAGAAGTATCTGTGTGAATATTATAGGAATATTGTAGTCATACCCTATGATAAAATGTATCATAAAATATAATAAAGTAACTAGAAACTCACCAGTGAGTACCTACTACAAACCCACTATTAGTCCTTTAGAGAATATTAACCCACGAAGAAACTACAGGAATATAATAAGAATATTAAAATGCTGTCATGACAGATTTAAAATTAGTTTAAAATAAGGCAAAGTTACAATAAATGCAATACTGAGAACTGCAGACATTGTTTATTTGTTTATTATGATCCCCATTAGCTTTGCCCTGGAGCACAGCTAGTCTTCCTGGGATCCACAAACTGTAAGTTTTATATAGGAATCGTACTACTAATAATACTACTACAGACTTCAAATAATACTACAGTAATACCACAAAGGGAGAAAAAAATCCATCAGAGCTATAAAAAGGTCTCACTATTAGGCACTACATCCAACTTCAAGTCCCTTTAAGAATATTGTTTTGCCTGGTGACTTCAGGAAAGATCAATGTTCAGGGGGTCAACTGGCACCTTTAAACTGCCTAACAACCCAGATAACATACTCTATTTAAATCATGACGCCCCTCCCTCACACACACACATCCTAGAAACGTTCTACCTTCTGGCAGATATTATTATGCAACGTCACTGTGCTGTAAAGCCTGGAACACTTACAGGTCCAGACTCCCATTCTGCTGCGGACTGACTTTGATCAAACTGACTGTTATGGTGAGTTTGCAGCAGCGGAAATGTCCTGACCAAGCATGTTGACTTTCACACAGTAGCAACAGTAAATACTGGCCTGATAATACTCACAAACCCTCAACACACACACACACACACGCAAGCTCCTTTTGATGCTATCTTTGGATTTTGATTAGACCCGTAATTATGTGGTACTCTCACTGAACAGCCCAAATTAAGGGACCACAAAGCCTTCTGGGAGATTTCCTCATGCCTGGATTTTAGTGCTCAATAGATGAACAGCACATAATACTTAAACAAGCCAGAACCGTATACAGATGACAAGCTTTGACTTGCTTAAGACATGGAGCTTTCAGTTTTCTGCAGAATCTTAATATTTGCCAATCCTTTAATTTTGCGGCATTGCTTTCTGTCTTGAAAGACGGTCACCACGCCTTGTTTGACATCTAAGCTCAGTCTTTTTGGGCATCTAAAAGCACGTTAACACCAAGCACTTTTTATTTCAACCCTGGAGCATTTCTTCTTTTAGGTCAGTTTGTTTGTCCAGGGGAGAACAATACCATTTGTACTCAAGGGGCACCAAAAAAAATCACCTGAAAATGCAAGTCTCCTTCCTCTTCCAAGAGAACTGAGGTGTTGTGTGTTAGGAGTGAGAACGTAATCCAAACCAACTGCAGGAAACGACCCCATTATGGATTATGGGTATAAGCAATGAATGCTGACATCTGATAGCCAGCAGTTCAAAAGCCTAGCATAACAAAATGAACTGAGGGCAAACCGCAGTCTGGACTGATGCTGATATTCAGCTATTTCTTCATGTCCAGGCTGCTAAACCTACAAGTGTAATAGTTATGGCTAAAAACACTAAAATTATCTAATGGCAGAAAGCTCAGCACCAAAATCTAATCATCTGTGCCTTAGACTGATGTTTATCTCCCCACCAAATTCAAGCCAAATCTATTTTGTATCTTGCTAATAAAAAGACAGACAGAAGTAACACAAGTGTGTGCAGTCTCAGACACACAGATGTGTTGAAACTAGCAGATCCTTTTAAAGACTAAAGGTTACATCACTGAGAGGACATCAGTGATCCCTGCCCACCGATACTGCTGCTATCAAGCTGTCATTTTATGATATATAAACATACAATAGCCTACACTACTGAACACACCGCAGCATGAGTCATAGTGCTACTGCTGTCAGAGCCTGTTGGCTGTGACAGATCATCAGGGTCAGACTTAAAGATATAAAAGGCAACTCCTATCTGCAAGATCCAAAGTTCACTTTTGAGTAATGTGACTATTTTTATCTTGCAACTGAGGTATTATAGATTTAGGGGAGAATAACACAAAGTATTAAATACACCCTAAATCTTAGGTATAATTTTATGTCAAATATGGTACATAATACAGTGTAATTTAACTGTTATGCAGGATTGTCAAGACGTTTTTCATTACTTGGTAACCAGGTTAAGCGTCATTTTGAGTTACACTCCAAATGGCATCACTTTGATGCAGCAAGAAAGATCACGGAAAGTTAAATTTGAGTCAATAAAAGTAAGTCACTTCGCAACGGCAGGATATTGTATTACCTTAAGAAAAGTGTTTTAGCCACAGAAAGGAAAATTCAATGTCAATGAGTTTCCCCTCCACTACATACCTGAATATCACGATTACATTATTGTTTCCTAAGTCCAACGGAAATATTTTCACTTACATGGTCAATCCGGTATAACAGGAATGTGACAAGAATGACTGAAAAGGAGGATTTTATAGTGGTTGTATTACACAGAAGGAATTTGTATTGGCAATACTCCTACAGCTATTTTAAGACCTTTGATGGAAAAAAAACATAAAAACAAGAATGCATTGTAGTTTTTGTTATGCAAACATTTGTCAGAGGCCGAGCTGTTTTGGAAGCAGAAATAATCTCATTAATTGAGTCCCTCAGCTACAGAGGGGAGTATTATGTCCAAAACTCCTGAATCCTCCGATAAATAAACACAGATAACTGAGAGTGCTGAGACAGCAAACACCGGAGTAATTTGCTGCATCTCTGAACACAAGACCTTCTAGGTGTGAGATAACAAGACTTCCAAAGAGCCTGCGATACAGAGACACGGTGATAACAATGAGTGAGTGGCTTTGAGTCCGCGATTGATATGAGGCCTGCTGGGGCAAAAATATCCGAGGTCATGACCTTTTAGTTCCAGGCAGTGCAGGATGGTACAGTTATCTGTCTGAGAACAACTAACTGATATTTCAATGTCCTGATGGTCAGTGAACTCAAAGTGGGCTAAAAGTTCAGGAAGCTTGTGAATGTGAGCAGAGGGTTGCTGGTTTGAATCCCAACAATGGCTAGAGAATGTACAAATCAGACATGTTTCTGTGCTGAGACGCTGATGGTTAGCTAAGCACGCACTATGGTTAGCTAGCTAACACTGACATTTAAACACAAAGTTGATTAGATATATCAGTGATGAGACGATCATTTCCCAGTCAAAGAGGAAACATAAATTTTGCGTGTTTATTAAATACTTGAACCTACTTGGTCAACGGTGGCATTGTGTAATGCAATAATTATGAATATTTGACCGTTATTATGATTAACTGACTCTTGCTATGGACAGTCACTGTAAGCAGGTTTGATAAATCACTCTGCGCAAACAGATTTACCACTGTTAACCAAGGTAGCTAACAGTGACCCCTGCTGGAGCGATAAAGTCATTACAACATGGATAACGTTGACACTGACGAGCGATTGTGGATGCCATACCAGTGAGATCGACTGGTGATACAACTATGATGATTAGCTGTCTTTCAAGAACCGCACACCGAGGAATAAACTTCAGTTTGTCTATGTAGTTAATACATTGGGAGTAGAAGTGAATAAGTTTTGAGTCAAAGACAACAATACAAACGCTATCTAGCTAAACGACGTCAGCTTCAAAATGGATTTTGTTTAAAAATTATTTAATGTTTTGTTTGAAATATTACTTTTCAATTTTAAATACTGCCCATATTTGGAACTTCTCATTGCTCCCACCCACGTGTAATGCAAAGCTCACCCAGCATTCTCAAGTCAAATGGAGACAAATAGAGTTATGTTTTAGTGGAGTTTTCAAGGCTATTAAAACCATTTAAAATGCATGTTTTGTGTCAAATTCTTGCTTTCTTTCATAAGTAGACATGTAATAAGTGGAATAATGCACAGACCTCCCTTTGTGTCAGGGTACTGATCACACTGCCAGGGTTTATGTTATGAGGAGCTGGCTGAACATTTTCCCTTACGTACTGAATTCTGCTGAGACGGCCAGGTTGTGTGTATAAAAACACAATTCGCTGTTCTCAGCAATTGTTGTACAAGAGGTGAGGGCCTGTGTTACTTCACCTGAAACTCATCTATAGTTAGTTCCTACAGAATAAATCATAATCAACTAAGTGTCAGATTTAGCTGCTGCCTAAACACATTGTCACTATGGGAATGAGATGGTTCTAATTTAAGGAGTTATCAAAATGGCATGCAGATATCCCTTGAATAACCCTAAATGTTATCAGGGTCAGTGCTTCAATAAGATCTTTTAGGAAAAAAAGAACATGGATGTTATACTGCCCTTAATAAAATCATTCATCTCAGTGTTATCTGGTTCAATACGGTCTTCATATTACATCAGGGGCTGAATCTCATGGAAAAACAAAAACACTTAGGTAACCATGCATGTGACAGAAAGGTTGGGGTGTGAATCATAATGATCCCACGCGACATTCCTCAACCGAGACACGGGATCACCTCCTGATGGTCTGGAGGTGAGACGGTTGTTGCAACAGAAAGGCAGGTTGTAAAGCGTTGTTTTGACACGTAATTACAGACGCAAGTGTCAAAGTCCCACCACAAACGCTCATCGCAAGAACTCCTGAGATTACTCACCATCATGGTAAGTCATATACAGATGTTTGGGCAGATATACAGCTGTTAATTTGTGCGTCAGAGGGTGATGTAATGAAATAAGTGACAAGGTGCATTAGCATATTTGGCAGTCAGAATATAGTTTACTGCTGCTTCAAGACACAAACTAGACTTGATTGTTGTAAAACTGCCAAATGTATTTCAGCCAGTGCTGACATACAGGATACAGTATGGGTGTGTAGTACTGCAATGACAGCACCAGTAGGCATTAGGAAGAATTTAATTACTATTCAAGAGATAAAAGACAACTGCATATGAAGATATTTTTTCCAAGAGGAAGAGGAAAGAAACCCTGAAAACCTACAGTGCCTCAAATGTCTCTAAATTTCATCATTTGGTAATTTGAAAATATTGACTGTATTACCATGTGTCAACCATGGACTGAAAGTACCATCACTGTTTTCATCTGGGGCAATCATCTTGTAAGAGAGGGAGGTACTTTTCTTTTTCATATGGTGGATGTCTGTTTTTGGAGTTATCATTGGCTTACAGGTAATTACTGCAAAGACAGGGTCGCATAACCTTGCTTTTCAAAAATCTAACACCCTCTCTGTGTCAAAAAACGCAAAGCAAAAACACAAAAGGAGCATGTTCAATCATGCACGTAACCAGTCTGATGAAAAGCGAAAAGGAAATCCAAAACAAACACTGGGTTTTGTGTCTAGAATTGAAGCCGCATGGTCCTGACAAGAGGGGAGAAGCACAATAAATCCATACAATCTGATATGCACTGTAAGTTACTATTAATAAATCTCTAAGTCCTCCGGGAAGCAGGGAAAACAGATCTGTGGTATTCTCACCAACCATGTCCTCCATCTCCACTGTTTAACCCACATAATTCACAGAGCCTTGTTTCCATTAAAGAGCGGCTGTGAGTGAGGAACGCTGCCTGGAAGAGGGAGTCCATTATTGGTGGAGGCTTGTGGTCAGCGCATGGGCCTTACATAAGTCTTAGCTCTGGTCCTCCCTTGTCTCAACTCCCAGCCGCCCACCCACTCCCTCGCTCCTCAAACAAAAACATCTGGGAATGAAGAATCTAATTCACACTGACCCGGCCGGGACAGACAGAAATAATGCCTCTGCTTTACTGACCGGTTACACCTGAGCTGGTTAGAGACAGCCAGGAACACAATGCAGCTGGTGGACATTTTTATGTAGATGTTTGAGTTCTACAAACATTTCTGATCCAGAACTGTTATGGAAGCAGATAATATCTCATTGGTTGGTATAATAAAGAGGCACAGTGTAAGATTTCCTTCTTCCTGCTCCTTTGTGTTTATTCTAATGTTAATATTTAGCGTTTATATTTTTTTAGCAGGTAGCTAGAGCACTCTCATGTTTCATATGCCATGATATGATAACCTCATGTGGGAAGGAAGGGTAGGAAAAATTCCTATCAATACGACTCACAAGTGTTAACATTGTTAACATTTTCAAGTCCTTGTCAAAAGCTAACATTAAACCATTAATGTCACACAATATTCTCAGTCTTATGATAAGCATGAATGCAGCAATATTAGCTACCGCCACCTTTTTCACTAGGCTTCAGTCTAATGATACTAGCCAGAATTTTTTTTTTGGCTCCGCCCACTGAGGATTAGCTCAATTAATGAGATTATTTCTGCTCCCAAAACAGCTCAGCCTCTGACAAATGTTTGCATAACAAAATCTACAACACATTCTTATTTGTTTTTTTTTTCCATCAATAGTGCCTTACAATAGCACGAGTGCGTACATTTTTAGCAAGGCTGGCCACATTAGGATGTAAACCCCAAACAAGAACAAAATACAGGAACACGGACAGAGACAGACACAGAGACAGAGAGATTTCTATCAGTCCGCTTTCCATTTGGCCTTGTCTGACAGTTTCAGCAGCCGTTCACTCGCTCGCTCAGCCTTTGCACAGAGGAAGCACTAAAGACTCTTCAACAGCCAGAAAGGGAAGCCAAGTCTTAACAGCAGGAAGTGACTTCCTGAGGCGGTTTGGAGATCCAATACAGGAGAGGCACAAAGCTTAAAGGAGCTGTATTTCAGGCAGCAGAAGGGCAGGATCTCTTATGTAACTGGGTAGATTTATTCATTCGATGTCAAACGGGGGGGCCAATAGGTAATTGCTCTAGGGAAGGAGCTGAGTCTGGATCCCTACTGGTGGCCCCTGGAAAGTAGCTACTAGCCAAGTACAACAGTCCAGGCCAACAGATTGAAGCGCTGCCACCTTTTTATGGGGAGCTATTAAAGGAGCTGTGAGAGAGCTTCTCTCGGCTATGTTGGAGTCCAAAAACAAAGCAATTAAACACAGCGTTTGTCCGTTCACGCAGCTTCGAAAGGCAGTAAATTCTCCGAGAGCGTTCTGGAAGAAGCATGGAAAAGCTGCGTCATTCAGAGTCAATTCACAACTGCACATATGATGTAGACATTTCATTTCACATGTGTGAAAAATTTGTTGCCGTGAAGAAGGATCTACAGCTAAACTGAAAGCCAAGTTCAGTGTGTGTCAAAGTAGGGTCTGGGTACCGCCAGGGGTCCTAGAGGGGCTTCAAGCGCGTCCTGAACAAAACAAGGAACTACACTATAATTTAATTTACTAGAAATGGTTACAATACAGAAGATATGAATGAGTGATTATTTTACCATTGTTTTAACCTCACCTCTTTGAATCTATTTGTCAATGTTCAAGTGTGACTTCTAAAGAATCTTTATAAAAACCAAAATGTCTTTTTATATCAGGATCCCCGAGGCAAAATCTCAAATTAAGAGTCCCGAACATGAAAAAGTTGGAAAACCCCTGGCCTTGTTGACAGTGATATCACCCTGCATCCACTGACCAAAATCTTCAAATCCAGTCAATCCAGGAACTTCAGGTTAGAAAGACTACAGATTTTGACATGGAAAACATGTATGAACTCTGGTAATAGCGCTGATATGTGAGATGGAGGGCGGTTGAGGGGGAGGTTAGTGGGTTTAAAGGGAGTTATTACAAAACATGTTAAAAGTTCAGCTCATCCTATAAAGTTCCTTGAAGCTTAACCAAACTCCAGTTCATGAAACAAGTATGCTATTTAACAGAAAAGGCGACCCGTTTTAATACACTGCTGGGGCCTGGAGTGTGTTTGCGAGGGTTCCACCAAATGGCGCCACGGCATCATTTTCTCTCTGAAGTCGTTCTGCATGTGGTTCAAGTTCAGGATTTTGGGCCTGCCGGAGGAGGAATGCCCATCAAAACAAACTCAGCTGGCCTCTCCTTTTCTTCCTCTGACAGCTGAAAAGCTACAATAGCAGGCAGAGGGGTGGCTTGGCATGCTTCAGTGTCAAGCTGCAGGAAAGCTGAACAAATAACAGTGTTTGCTCATCACACAGCGGCGCAGTGATAAAGAGGAGTGAAGAGAGCTGGAATACATGCATTATGATGCTTTTATAGACAGGTGTTATGAAACAGGCTTTTGTTTGTGACCGTTGGTGTGCAGCAATATTTCAGCCACCAAGGACAGGTGTTTAACTCACCCAATCAAATGTAAAAGAAGATATGGGCCTG
>OMKZ01002754.1:1410-21727 GCA_900302535.1 Neoniphon sammara | reverse complement strand
TTGCTAAGCACATTACTTTTCAGCCTGGGTTTTGCAGGTATCACAGGAATTGTGTGGTCCATATTAAGAAGTACAGTTGGCTCAAGCATTGATTCAGCTGACAAATTTTAAATTTTTCTCAAATAACTTCCATCAAGCATGCAAATATCAATTGGACATTCAGCCTTCAAAGGAATACAGCAATAAACATAATCAAAAGTAGTGGCTTAAATATGAGTAGTGTTTTATGTTTCAGCTGCACAAGGCAGGCTGAGTTCATGCATTCTTTGTCATTGACATAATCCCAGAAAGCTCTGTTTAAGATATTAGATAAATAACAAATACAAGATAAATAACTAAATAACAACAACAACAACAACAAAAAAGAATTAAGCCATATACTGACCAATAATTTTATTCTGATGACTGACAAGTACCTACCCAAGACCTTTCTTGTCTGGTCAATCATGAGGAAAAACTGCTCAGGAACAGCAACACTTTTACGTTTCCACTTCATCCAGTGCACTGAACTTCCAATTATTCTTGAGACATCTCTACCATATACAGGCGTGTTTAATTTAAAAGCCCATCATAAAAAGAAACTTGTTTCAGCTGCTCCATCTTGAACAGATGTTACTTTACTTTCTTCTCTTCCCTCTTCACCACTAATTTTCCTCTGCGTCTGCTGCTAATATTCCACCTTGAGGATGAGCATCCAAAACCCTTACCTCTCCAGCTGTACTCCCCCCTTTTCTCCTGCTGGCCGATAGTCCGATGGAAATGCAAGACTCTGATTGAGTGCCTGCCTCCATGCCACTCTACTCCCTTTTCTGTCTTTCTTGGGAATTTATGTCACAAACCCATCCCGAATCATGTAATCCCTCTAAGTCCATCTGTTACAGCAGTTACCCCCTCCCCTTTCATCTGCATTTTTTTTTCTCACCCTCACTAAACCTTCACCCCCAGTCGAACTCATCCATGGTATCAATTTGTTTTACTTGGTATTTCATTATCTATCTCTGGGTAAACAAACTTGTGACCTCATCTATAGGAATGATGTTGTTTTTTCCTTGTACTTTTTCCAATCAACTGTGCAAAGCCAAATCCTGTGCCCACTGAGTTAAGTTGAAGTTGTTCATTTTTGGATGCCAAATGAGTGGTCCAAAAGCAAAACAAAGAGATTTCCATAGTCAGTCATTTATTTACAATATGTATGTACATTAAAAAAGAGAGAAAAAAATTGGCAAAGAAGCAAAAACAACACAATATATGTTTGAATGAGGGCAGCAGGACCAAAGGGAGCTCCAGACAGCTGTTAACCCCAGGCTTGAGATTTACAGTAATGTAGAACCAGCTTGCCATCACTGCCAAAACACTGTAAAAAAAGACAGAGAGAGACGAAGGGAGATGAGAATAGTTTAACTAAAAACAAAAAACACTGTAGAAATCACTTGGCTGTGTAACAAATCAAAATGTGAACTGTCTTGACTAGTCAGCCCTACAGAGAGAGAGAGAGAGAGAGAGAGAGAGATTTTGATTAGCAGCCAATAACTTGTCGATATCTAAGAGAGGCAAGGTAATCTACCACCTACTCTGTTTTCTGGACCTTCAGGTCTTTGCTGTTACTTGTTAAGAAGATAATCAATAGCCTTGGATGCTGACATGTTTCAAACAAACCTGCTAACACATTGCTCCCTCTGCTGGTCAATCCACCAAATGATTCAATCTTGTTTTCCCATATTACCTTTTTGCTCAGTGTAAATGTACCTTAATGTAAAGAAAACTCTTGGATCAGTGAATTGAAGAACCTCGTAGTATATGCACATTCTTCATAAATTCTTCAAGCTTCAGTAGCCAATTTGGCTCTTCCTGTTTGCTCCAATCACTCAATGAAAAAGCAGCCTCACAAAAATAGATTTTTAATTTGTCAAAACTGAATTCTGTGGGTAGCAAAGGTTTTATACGGTAAGTGAAGTAATTAACAGTCAAATTTCAAGATTCAGGTTTACTCCCTTCTTTGGAAAGATGTTTTTCACGAAGAAGGAGAACAGAGCCAATATTCACTGGGTGAATCAATAACAAACTGAAGAAAACAAATATGACATGTTGATTTTCAGGCTTCTTTTGTTTTAAAATACACACTGACAACTGATATTACATTTACACTGGCAGGAAGAAATGAACAATAGATACTAACACCATAGTGCATTGTAACAGCTGTCTGTGAGTACTCACTTCAAATAGGACGCCTACTTCTTGATCAGGTGAGGGGGCAAAAGACTGGTTGACATATATAAACTGAAAGAAAAGATGGGAGACAGCAGTGCAATTATGTGGATATTTTACAAAGCTGAAGCATGTTTTCTAAACATCTTCCCAAGCCAAGATTTGGGACATTGGTAAGGAAGTAGATGAACTTAGCCCTTACCAGTTGTTCACTGGCATCAAGCTTAAGGAAGCGAGCGATGAACTGAGAAAGCGACTGTACCGTCCTCCCCTTCTCCACTGCCCATTTCTTTGTCTTCATTATGGGAGTGTCTCCCACTGCCTTCAGCAGCACATCAACTGTGGAAAAAGAGAAGACACAAAGTAAGACAACAGCTACCACCTATGCTGGTCAGGACAAACCTAAACCAGAAAGAAATTTGTTCAGTGGAATTTCGACTGAGGGAAAATGTAATCAAATGAAGTAGACTATATCCACACCAGCGTGGAAAACATGGCTCTGTCAAAACATAATCTCAGAAAAAAAATACACAGTAATGTATATTTGGTGGTGAACCTTTTATTTTTGCTTGTGTGTGCATAGCTGGCAGTGTATTTATCTATCTCTTGCAAATGTAAACCTCTTTAAAAAGAGGACATCTTCATGCTCAGTAGCTAACTTAGGGGTATTTTGTATCAGGGAAGCCCCAAACGTGACAGGCTAATGTCAAGCTAGCCCATCTTTTGTATACCTTAACCTTATGAAAGTGTGTAGTATTGACACTGTTCATTTCATACATTCGAAAGGAAACATTGAAATACGTTGCCTGCAAAAAAGAGCAACATGTAAGTGTAGGCAGACGAAAACTTTGCCTTCATAAACATTAGCATACTGGTTTTGACAGGTATTAGCATTACGTTAGCCATTCTACAACCAGTACCCTCCTACCTGATAGTTTATTGGCTGCGCGTAAAATTACTGCAGTTCTATTGGTCGAAATGACTGTCGATATGTTTCACGTCATATACGCGGAACTACAGTAATGTAGCATTAGCAATAGCCCTCGTAAACAGATGGATTATGCTTTCGTGAATTTAGTATTTTTCATGATATATTATCTTTTCTTACTTTTTTTCTTCTCTTCATTCGTCGTCGAGTCGTCTTGTGGTGGTTGCGATGCTGAAGACTCCTCTTTTTGCGTTTCTGTTGGGGACTCTGCATTGTCAGACATCTTCAGGTAACCACCTAGCAAGCGTAGACAGGGATCCCGCCCCCTGTGCTAGCAAAGACATTCGCTGCAAATTCTGAATACTATTGGCTCAAATGAACATCAATCTCCAATATATTTCATTTGATTGGTCAACAAGCTACGATGAAGGTGGGTATTTCCCAAAGTGTTTTGGTGGTGGTGAGGTGAGTGTAGAGCATACTATGTTAAACTGTGTAGTTAAGTGAATGTTTAATATTTTATCTTTTGAACATTATGTTTTGATGTTTGAATACAGATATTGATTGTCCACTTTGTGTCCATTTTATGACATTGCCGGTGTTTTTGTTAAATGCTGAAAGCGTGTATCCTTGCTTTGGCACCTGAGGACGAATATGCTAAGTTTTCCATTTTATAGGGGGCGTCACATGGCCAAGAAACTTACACTGTAACCTAAAAGTTGAACTGTCACCTACTCCTCACATCGGACAACTCGGGCAAGAACAGTAAGTCTGCTTTTTGATCTCTGCTTACTGAAGTAATCTCGGGTCTCAGCATTGAAATAGAGACAGATGTCGCTCCAATTAATCAGTATATGCATAGTGGGTTCCTAGGCGATCAGTGCAAAACATTGAGGGAGATGTTGAGCTCCTTCTGTGCTTAAAAAGAGAGGCGCCTTCACTCTCAAGTATATATACAAAGCATGTAAATTAAAATGGACACGGTTAGCAGCTTCGTCGTTGTCAAGAGCCGGTATGAGTCCACTAGAAAATGTACCTTGCGTCTACAATAGTGCTCACAGGTCACAATTTGAGTCATTTCTTTTGTATGATCTTGCTCTTTCAGTGGCAGGCATCGGCAGGCTCTCCACTAAAGGCTCAGTGCTCTTGCTGTGTGACATGCAAGAGAAGTTCAGACCCAATATCTTCCAGTTCACCAACATAATCAGCAACGCAGCCAGGTTGCTTCAGGTTTGGACACTGACACCAATTATCAACTTTGCAGTGCTACATAATGAATTTAGAAATCATGTTATATTGAACAGAAATTGTAATTTAAGATTAAATCTCACCCGCTCTCCTCCTCGTAGGCCAGTCGTGCTCTGGGCATCCCTCCCATTTTGACAGAGCAGTACCCGAAAGGTTTGGGTCCCACAGTGCCAGAGCTGGGAGCAGGGGATCTGAAAGCCCATGCTAAGACCAAGTTCAGCATGGTGACAGACGAGGTGTGGAAGGAGCTGCAGGCCCTGGGGAACCCCAAGCAGGCGATCCTGTGTGGAATAGAAGCACAGGCCTGCATCGCGGTGAGACCACTGGGCTATGTTATGCATGTTGGTTGTTCATTGACATGACACCCTCATCCTGTAATGCACTACAAGTGTTGACAGATGCAAAGGACACCATAGATATACTCATCAGAAAGCTTTATTGCCCGCCAAATATTGACAAATGAACTAAAAAAGGGCCTGTGTTCTCATGTCCCTGTGTGGTCTTGTACGAATGCTATATAAATAATTTACTTTTTATATCAGTGACTCCTATTCCCCTGTTGTGCTCATATATAAGCAGTATTTTTATTATTTGATGGTCAGTCTTGAAAGATAAGAGATACACTGTGCTTTACTTCTCCTTAGTGTTTAATGATAATTGTTGGGTATGTTTAACTAATATGATACCAACAGTAGCACAGTTTTCTTTTTTTATCAGCAGGGGAATACATTTTTTGGTGGTCAAAAATATTTTACTGATAATGTAAAGAGCTTCTGTTCAGCTTTTTAAATGAGAGGAGGTGTGGTACAGTAGAAAGTGTCTACTATGAGTATAAGTATACCCTGCTCCTGTGTCTGTAAGTGTGAGGGAGGTGATAACATGGCAGATTGAGAGTCACAGTCAAACACCACATTATTATTGAATGCAATCATGAGCAATCAAACTATCTCATCTGTGGACCTGCCCCTGCATAATTTCACTGTTTTATGTATTAACACTGTTTTTATTGTGTGTTTATGCGCTGAGTTGTGTTGTTGTTAAGTGTTGTTTTTGTTGTTTGTTTGTTTGGTTTTTTTGACATGAGGTCACCCATTTTGTAATAACCTGCTCAGGGACTGCGGATGAAAATTAGCTTTGTGGCTAACTCCAGCGCATTTACACTGATGTGGAACTGAAGTGTTGATTAATGTGCACTCTCCCTGGTGAATAAATAAATAAATAAATGGAATCGCATGCTTTTTAAGCCCTCCAGAGTTTCTGTTCATGAATGATGTTTGGTGGGAAAATGTCCTGCCTTGTGACCTCTGCTCCATTTCTTTTCTCCTCAGTGCACAACCTTTGACCTGATCGAAAAGGGAATGGAGGTCCATATTGTGGCTGATGCTGTCTCATCCAGAAGGTATCTGACTATTCCAATAATATTTCTTCTGACATACAGCATTATTATAACTTGTGCAAAATACAGTCTATGTAGTTAGTGTGTCTCTTGTAGACTGTAGATGTGGTGCTAAAGACCTTTGTGCTTTGCCCTGCAGCCAGACCGACCGTCTGTTTGCTCTGTCCCGGCTGAAGCAGAGTGGAGCTTTCCTCACCACCACAGAGGCTGTTCTACTGCAGCTCGTCCAAGATGCCAAACACCCCAACTTCAAAGAGGTGTTTAGTACAACTGCTCCCTCTTGCACTGCTGAGTTACCTTTGTTTAGGTGTGTCATAACTAAGTAATAGCCACTTATATTCCTAAGTCATGTTCTGCTGACTTTGTTTGCAGATCCAGAAGCTTCTGGCCCACCCATCCCCTGACACTGGCCTCCTTGCCTTCTTCAGTTCTCTGTAGGGAGACCATCACCTGCCATTCTGCTCCACAAATACTACACAGCATTTCACTACCCCAACACATTGTGATGATACTGTGTTTAAATAAAGTAATGCTGCTATTTTAACTTTGTTTTGCTGTGCTTTGTGTTTGAACGGTTCAGCTATGTCTTGTGTGATGGCCTCAGTGGGTTGAAAACGTAGATGCCAAATGAGAGGATTGTGCATACACACACCTTTTGGTGTGAATTATAAATTGCTGTACCTCATTGGTATGCTGGTAGGCCTACAGTTGTTCCACGTTTTCAACTCCCACAGCACCATATGAGTAGTGTAGGTTGGGTAAACTTTTACTTCAAGCTGAGATAGGCTGTAGAGGTGTGGCCAACCCACAGAGGCGGGTGCAGAAATGGTGATGTCACCAAGGGGGAGGAGTGGGTGACGTTATTCTGGGACAGAAAGGGAGGGGAAGGAGAGGGAGGGAGAGAAAAAGGAAGCAGTCTGCGAAAAGTTTTTTTTTTTTTGTTTATTTCTCCAAAGTAATACAAACTTTGAAAAACCAAAACTATGGTAAGAGGCCTGGTGGGGATCAACAGCCTGAGGAGAGAAATCTGAAGGGGAAGAAGGACACCAGTTTGACAACAATCGTGCAGAACTGATGACAACATCAAATATTAACACTGTTTGAGGCCTTGGGCCTTGAGCAACTATAAAGAGGTAAGCAAGTCACTTTACTTCCTCTGAAACTTTGAAGTGATAGTGGAATCGGCACTTTTATGTCTACTCACACATTCAAGCTACTTCTGTTCTTGTGAATGGAATGTTTCGAGTGCAGCACAAAGTGTCTTGTGTCTCAGTTCACTGGGTTCTAAAAGACGGCTCATGCAGGAACAGAATGGTTGACAGTATTGCATTACTGGCAGAGGGGAATTCTACTACGGCATTTCTGCAGAGTTCCTGCAATGTCCATAGTAAATAGACCTGTTGATCTAGCGCTGCCTCCTCTGATCTTTTAGACACCCAGACAGAAAACGAGACAATGTCATCTGACCTGGACTCCAGTCTGACCAGCATAGACTGGCTACCCCAGCTGGGGATCAGCAGCCTGCGATCAGGGAAGGAGAGAGGAGGAGGGGACAAGAAGAAAGACAAAGGGAGGGAAAGAGGAGACTTCCTCCCCTCCGCTCCAACGCCCTCTCCTTCCAACTCCAAAGGGAAGCCCCCTCACAGCTATGCGACTCTGATTGCCATGGCGATAGCGTCTGCACCTGAGAGGAAGTTGAGCTTGAATGACATCTACACCTGGATAAGTGACACCTTCCCCTATTACAGCCGAGCAGGCCGCGGATGGAAGGTAGTGTGTCCTCAACTTGTTGAAAGTGACTAGTTTGGTTACTATTTTTCATTCTATGTGCAACACCAACTATTAGGTTTGCAGATACAATTTAATTGTCACGTGGTCTGAGTTTTTTACTATGCACCTTTGTGTGGCCCTTACAGAACTCCATCCGGCATAACCTGTCCCTCAATAAATGCTTCAGAAAAGTTCCTCGGCCACAGAGTGACCCTGGCAAGGTAATAACATCTATTCTTTTGGTTTTCTTTTTTAAACTATCATGCCTCTGACATACAGTATCATGGAAATAAGAATATTGTTACATGTATTATAGCCTGTATCATATGGGTTAAAAGATGAGTGGTCAAAAGAGTACAAGGCTAAAGATTAGGTGTATTTCTAGGGTTCCTATTGGACAATGGATGGCCCTTCTGAGATCAATCAAGTGAGGCCACCTAAACGTCCCTATCCAGAAGAAGAGGAGCATCAGAATGTATGTCTTTAACACTCACTCACTCACTCACACACTCACTCACACACTCACTCACTCGCAAGTCTGTCCTATTTCAGGTTCCTCAAGCACCAGTGACACAAACAGACCAAGGCACCTCACCCCTACAACCACAGCCGACCTCCCAGACGGACCACCTGCTTCTGAAAGCAGACCCATTAACAGCTGTCCAGCATTCGCCGCAGCATGTCTCCTTCTCTGCTCCCCCATGCAAGGTAGCATCACTTCACTCTTAGTCAACCACAGCCAGAAAGTTTGTTTTCCGTTAAAGAGCATCCCAGTATAATATCTTTTATTGTTGCCGTGTGTTTTTTACAGCAGCGGTCGCCCTACATGCCTTGCCCTGTCTCCAATCTCTCTGTCCCTCATTCATCAGTCTCTCCTGCAGCTGTGCCCCCATCTGCTGCCCCCATGTCCTCCATCACTTCCCTCCCTCCTGCCCATCCAGCAGGCGTTACTCTTTCCATTCCCGCTGCCTCTTCTCCATCTCTCTCTGTTGCCAATATGTCTATTCCTTCTCCAGCTGCCCCCCCTCTCCCTGTCGCCACTCTGTCTATTCCTACTAATTCAGTGCTTGTATCTGTTCCCACTTGCTCTGTCCCTTCTAACTCATTGCCCATGCCTGTTTCCACTTTACCAGGCGCCATTCACTCTGTGCCTTCCATATCTATTGCCCCTCCCGCTAATGCCTCTTCATCTGTTGCTCCTCCTGGTGTCTCATCACACTCCTCTGCTGATCCCCCACTTCGTTTCACCTTCGATGAGCTGAACTTACCAGACTTGTATGCATCCTTCAAGTCTTTCTTCAAGACTATGCGGGAAAGGGGGAGCTCGCAATGTAAGTACGCCCTATATAAGATTGTAGGTGTGTTTTTGTGTGCATACAGTCTATCAAGTGTACACTGGAGTGAGAATACTCTCTACTTTCCAGCTGATGTGGCTCCTCAGGCTGTGCCGACCAATGACACTACCCCACTTCACACTCCAAATGTGCTGCCAATGTCTCCTCAACCTGTGCCTGCACCAGCTGCACCCCTTCCTGAGACAGAGCGGCTTTCGCAACATGGTGAGTCTCATATTGCGTTACCTTATGAAACCTGAATTGCTTGAAATATATGGGGGAAAAAGCCACACTGGCAAGTTCAATGTTTTCTCATTTTACGCCCCTCCCTCCCACTGTAGTGGTGCCAGCTGACTGGTTCAGTAACACAGATTCTCTGAAGGAGAGCTTCCGCATTGCCAGCAATCTAGACTGGGCTAACATAGACCTCTCAAGTCACCCAGGTCTGTGCTGTTTATCTCAGTCACTGTTTGAGATATATGCCTTCTGAAAAAAAATGCGCTTGCTTTCACAAAAAGTAGAATTAGTACACAAGTAGAAAAGTACAAAGTAGAATTAGCAGTAGCTAATGAAATATTGTTGCTGTGATAAGACTTGTATTTACATGTTGGCCAGGGTAGACCGCATATTGCCAACTTTTTGTACTCCCTGCTTCTGTAAGTGTCAATTTTATGTGCTGTTTGAGACTGAATATTACGCTTTTGAATTCAAGTGGTCTTCTATGTCTCATTTTTGAACACCAATGCTGGTCACAATCTTAGGATAGCATCATGTTATTTTAAAATACTAAGGGATTTTGATTACATTTATTTTTATTTTGTTTTGCATTATTTCAAAGGCCATAGAGAATCTTGGAATAAAACTTTTCAAAGTTTCATCTGCCTTCCTCTAAACAGTTTCACTATTTTGTGTTCCCAGACCTCCTGGAGAGCATGCGTCAGGCTGAGCTCTGTGACTGGGCGCTGGACCCGGCGCTCTTCACTTCACTCTGTGACTCACTGAACCGCTTCTTCACTCAGAGAGGCATGATTGGCTCCTCTTCTGGGAATAACTCTCCATTGGCTCTTGGTGCACATCCCGCCACTCATGTCCCACCATTCTCCTCCAATCCACCTCCTACCTTGGCCAGCCTCACCCATCCTTCACCCCTCCCCTACCCTCCTGTGGTTGCTCACCCCAATGGAGCACAGCCTCCCCGGAGGGCTCTGCACCCTCAGGGACAAGGTCTTCAGAGGCCCCAGCTGACACAGCCTGCAACTGGTAAGACTTGGATCAAAGAAGATTGTTCCCTCCTTAAATGTTATAGCAACTGAATTAAATCGAGTAAATGCAGGGCTGTGCTCGTGGTGGGCTCTGAAGTTTCTCAGAATTGATTCCAAAATGGTAGATGAAATCATATTGCTGTAAAGGAGAAGTGATTCAAAAATAGTAATTCCCGTAACATTGTCTCACTTCCTCAAAGTTATGTTTAAGTCCAAGTTTCCCTCAGCATGACTCTCTTCCTGTCTCAGTCGGGATTCCACCTCAGCCGATGGCGCCCAGACCTCGTCCTCCACTCAAGAGTCTCCACAGCAACAGTGAGGAGATCCAGGACGACTTCGACTGGGATTCCCTGATCGTTTGACCATCACCATCTGCGTGTAGGACACCTAACAGAACTTTTCAGCGAAATGTGACTCAATTCACAAGGCCAACAGCCAGATTCACTAAACTCTATGCAGCAGCTGCCTCACTGTTGTGCATTTTGAAGCTTCTCTGAGGGGGAAGTTTGATGTCAATTTTAACACAGATGACTGAATGCTGTATTTTGAGGTTGACATAGTTTTCACATTCATTTAAAACAAATTGCTGTAGTATCTTTTGTCTTTGCTTATCTTTTGCAGCCGAATCTATAATTCCATAAAATTATAGATGTATAGATACTGTTCATTTTCACCAAAGAAAATAAACTGTAATTTTACTCTGGTCACATTATTGTGCACCTCAGAGCTACTATCAGTATCTGTTAAGTATCCTAGTGTGAATTAGAAATATGTAGATTAGGAGAGTGACATACTGAGCTAAAAATGCTTATATGGGATTTAGCAGACATAAGCATTACCAGGCAAGCATGAGACAACCCAAACGCACATCCTTTGTGTTTTTTATTATTTCATAAATTTCTTGATTTTTTTTTTCCATTTTATTTTTCAAATGTGAATGTTCACAGTTAACACCACACAAAATTTTACCTTACCCGATAAAAGAGATATTTTCTTTTTGTTGATATAAAATAACAATAAATTCATCAAACTTAATTAAAAGAACAGCATGGAGCATGTCATCAAGTCCCTGTTTTTTTTTTTTTTGTTTTGTTTTTTTTTCATTGAAATAATCGTCTTTTTAAAGAAGCATCTGTAGCTCTCCCTCTTTGCAGGAAAGAGGGATGAAATGCAAGGACAGTGGTGCTCTGGGAGACCCGTACACCAGGGGTCCCATACAAAAGTGTGAGGGGGAAAAAAAACTAATGTTTCTGATTAATACAAAAAAGTAGAGTGACGTAAGATTGGCAAAGAAATGCGTGACCCTTATAATACCTCATTTGAAATCCCAACATTACATAGCATTGATACAAGTGGTGATTTTAAAAACAAAAACAAAAAAGGATTTAATATCTTGCTTTCCGAGTCACTGAAATGAGACACAGGAAAATGGACAGATATTGATACATATACACAAAAACAGGCATTTGCGCTATTGCATACTTGCACACACACAAATGAGCATTCATATTCTCATTCACCCATTGATGCACACATTCAATACACATTCCATATCTTCCCCATCAGACCACAGATGTTGGAGCTCTCTTTAGTTTTCTACAACAATCAGGAAAAAAAATAAAACAAAAAACAAGCATTTGATTTAAATGGCAACATTGCGTTTGATTTCTCCTTGTTTATTTGTTCCCAAAAGTGGAAAAAAATAAATTACATTTAACATTAAATTAAATTAAAAGTGAAATAGTTGAACAATTTGACCATATTGTGCCTGAAATGTTAATACAAGTTTTTTTCAGTCCATATCTCAGTCAGGAGTTCATTATAAAATCATCCTTCATGCACTCATTTCATTTCAGTGTTTGTCTTCATTCTAGAGGGACAAAAGAGGAAGAGGCAAGTACAAGAGTTTCTGTTCAGTTTGTTAGTGGCTATGTCCCCTCTCCCTCCATTTCTCTCTCAGTGCAGTAATATTAGAATATAGGAGAGTCACACTTCTGATGAAGCCTCCTGCTCTAACAGACTCACCTTCATCTCAGACAGGACTGGAAAAACCATAACATGAAGAACAATACAGAACAGAACAGAATTAAAACAAAATAAATAGATCTCTATTTCCCACCCACAACACCCCACTCTGAAATGAAAGGAATTAAATGTGGAAAATTCTTCTGAAATGAAAACAAAAAATGTAATGCTTTCTGTGAAAAGAAACATAAATTTTGAATTTTGTTTATCTTTAAATATAGAGATGTACACATACTTCTTTTTGGACACATAAATTGTGTTAAAGGAGGATGAATGGAGGGGGGCAGTAGGTAAGACGGGCGAGGGAAGTAGCAGTGAGACTTCCTCAAAGAAGAAAAGGATTGGTGCTTGCTCCTGTCGTTCCTCCACCTCCCACTGATCCTCCTGCCCCCATCACTCCTCCTGTTCCAGCGGGGCCCCCCAAAATCAGCTGAGGAGGGGCTGCCCCTCCAGGCCCCATTAGAAGAGCCGAGCCTGGGGGAGCCATAGGCGAGAGCCCACTGTAGGGCATGCCCATGGGGCTGGCCTGCATCATGCCCAAACTCATTCCTGGGGCTCCCATGCCCACACCCATTGGACCCATTCCCATTCCTGGTTGCACCATGCCCAGCATGGGATTGGGAGGCACAGGACTGGTACGGAGGCCACTGAGGCCCAGTGATGAGGGCTGAGGCGAGATAGAGGTCATGGGTGCAGCCACACCAAAAGGGTTGGAAGAAGCAGGTGTTGGAGAAACCCCCCTACTGGAAATGGTACTACCTGGAGTCACTGCCATTCCGGGGGCAGGAGATGAGCCTGTGGGACAAAGCCAACAGTTAGCCCAAATGGGAAAAAATGCATAGCAAAATAATTTCTTTATTTTTGATGGTAAATGATTTGAGTGGATTTGATTTTTCACATACAAATGGCATGGTAAGACATCCTCTGAACTTTTTTATTTTATTATTTTTTTTTTTTAGAAAATCTTTTATGGTCTTTGCTGCCAGGTATAATTTTAGTAATTGTTTGTATTAAAAAGGAAATGTAATGACTGTATGACTGAATGTACTGTTAACAGCTCTTTTTCCTCATGTTGCAGAGTGCTGACACATTATGAAAGGTAGACTAAACTGGAACTAACCTGTGTTCTGAAGGAAGGGGTTGTGTGCTGAAGAGGAGGAAATGGAAGGAGGAGGAGGCTGTTTGGGCTTGGGTTTAGATGACACCAGGGAATCAAGGTCCACCAGCGCTGCATTGGGGCCCAGGAAGGACTCAGGAGTCTTACGAACAGGAAGTGAAGAACCAAGAGATGAAAGGTCAAAGGGCACCGGAGAGCCTGTGCTGTCACCGCCAGTTGCTGAGGACCCTCGCCGCTCTTGATCTCCTGAGAGAAGGGATGTACAAAAAATAAGTAAGATGGGCGTAAATGCAAAACAGAAAGCCAAATCCTGTATACTGATTAACCACAATGTAAACAGCATCACCACACATATTGAGGGAGGATGAAATGTAGGACAAGACAATTGTTCTGTGTGTTCATGCTGTGAAAAACCTGCAGCTCTATGTGTAAACTATGAATATCCCCATAAAAACTGCATTTATACCTTTGTGTTTGAAAGAGTCCATGTAGCTTTAAGTGTGAATGTACCTGTGCCATTAGTGTGTTTGGCGGTGCCACTCCAGATGTCAGAGGTGATAGGGTCAGAGGCAGGGACAGCACCGTCCCCTGCCCAAGGGTCTACTGGCCCCCCCGAAGAGGAGGTGCTGGGAGGCACTGGGGGACCCCAGGGGTCAGCACTGGGGGGGGTCACAGCTACAGGGGAGCGGAGGAGACGCAGGGGAGGGGAGGGTTAACACAACACAACACCTTACAGGTACCATCCACAATACAGAGGGAGCAGGAAGCTGGGCTGGGTTCCAACAGTGGCGTTCTCTCCTTGACCTCTCTAACACCACTGACTTGGCAGGAGCAGACAGGTGAAAGCAGGTTTTCTGTGGCTGTGAACCATTTTATTTTCACCTATTCAGTGTATGCAGGTCAGCGGAGGTAAAGGAGAGACAATGAGCAGAGGCTACCTCATATAGTAAAGAAGCACACAAGGGCAAGAGAAGAGAGAGCTCTGGTTGAGACACAGCCACTGTCAGTCCTGAGTAGAAACAAGAGGATATAAAATCCCTAGTTTAGACACAGAGGGAGAATGGATTTAGCATGCTTGCTTTCCTCGTGATAAACTGAAAGCAACAGAGTGGATGAGCAGATATGACAGCACGATGGCATGACAGAAAATACAAAGTGGCTGTTTTGTAGAAAGGACAGAAACATTATGGAATGGTGGAGTGAAGAGGAGTAACAGCTGCAAGGCCCTCACATCCTTTCTCATTTTCATGCATATACCAGGATGCAGTTTTCTTCTGATACTCTACTCAGTCACTTGGTGGTTTATTCTCAGAGAGTTTGACTGGCTAGATGACAAGCAATACCTGACCAGTGTTGGAGCCACTCACCTGAAGATCCCCAGGGGTCGACATTGTTAACTCTGTTGGAGGTGTCTCCCCAGGGGTCTGGAGGAGGTGCTATCGTGGGTGGGGCTGCCCCGCCCCAGGGGTCTGAGCTTGGAGGGGATGTGGGCGATGCTGCCCCCCATGGGTCTGTGGGCACTGCGCCCCACGGGCCTGACGCAGAGGGGGCAGAGACTGTAGGTGGAGGAGAGGGGCCTGCAGAGCCCACAGGGGCAGCAGAAGCAGGCCCCCCCCAAGGGTCCACAGCACTCAGCTCCATCAGAGCACTCTGGACAGGACAGGATTACAGATTATAACATGCAGCTGTGTTGAGGAACAAATCTGAACACACACGCCACCGCACACACATTAGTCGATGACATTTAAAGAGGAAATGAAAAGAAATCAGAGTGGGAGACAGGGAGGAACAGAGACAGACACACACCATCAAACAAAAACACACACTGATCAATTAGAGAACAGAAGGTGAAAACTGAATAGGCTCCCTTATCTGTTGGGTATAACTGAGCTTGACAGAACTAATACAAAATTACTCATCTGAATTTAAATAGAAAATCCTACTAGCTGTTGATCCCTGGTGTATGACAGTGAGTGAGTGTTTGTACTTAGCAGTGGACTTTGCTTGAGAACGTAAACATGTCAAACACACACCCACACCCACACACATACGCACACATACATTTACCCACACCCACACAGGTGAGAGACACAGCTAGAGCAGGTAACGCCAGGAGAGCGAGAGAGGAAAAGGAGAGTGGCGCTGTCTAAAGAGTGTGTGTCCCTGTGACATACAGGCACATTCCACACACACCTCCTCTGGCTTAGCCTTCTCCCTCTTGCTCTCCTCGATGGCCATCTGCAGTCTCAGGTCATCACCTCTGCGCAGTCTCTCCTCCTGCCAATCACACACACAAACACACAGCTGTGATGATCAGTTTGCAATCCACAAATTTAAGACTGAATCTGTAGGAATGGAAACTGAGAAAAATGACTTTCAACCAGCATCTACAGACAAAATTCCATGTGCAGTATATGCTCACACAGCCTTACTCGACCATGCCAAAAACAAACAAACGACAAAAAAAACAAAAACAAACAAAAAAAAAATGTCCAACTTTTTTCAACTTACTTATCCAAAGTAAGTTGGAAAACAGCCTTTTCTCCCCCACCTTTGATTCCCTCAAGCTGGAAAGGGAGGGGCTGCATCAGGCCCTATGTATAAAGTTGTTTTTTCCCTAAATGAACTAAAAACACTAGACTACTTAAAACTATAGACAGTACATCAAACAAAGTTGAGACACTGTTCAGGTACCATATGCTATTTCCATTCCACCCTCAATGTGTGATGCATTAAGTCCAAGCTGCACTGTTATAAGTTAAATAAACTGCTACATAAGCTAGAACATTAAACATGTTAATTAAATTGTAAGAGTTGGTGCTTGGCTTGAACAACCACTTGCACACTACAAGCACACAAGTTTTCCACTTGTTCTTCCACACCCTTCATCTAGACTCTCCATTCCACGATTCTCTGTGCCCTGAACAGTGCAACAAAGTCACAACAACAGATGAGTGCAGGTAAGAGAATCAGTGTGTTTCAAGCCAAGTTTGATGCATGCTGTCAGAGAGGGTTATACGGAGGAAGGAAGAAATCACATACAAACCGTTTAGTGTTAAATTTAGTCAATTAAGATATGGTCTTTTCCATGCATAATTTAACAATTAATTAATTATTCTCAGTCCTTTGGATGCTTGCTTTGATGTAGTTTTAACATATTTTAACAAGAATTTGACAAACATTGTTACATTGCATGCTTTTTATGAGTCTAAATACTTTAGGAGAATGTCGAAATGTGCAACAAACTAAATTATCATTGGAGAGAATTACATTATTACTGTCAAAAGGATTTTCTTGAGGAAAGGGAAACATGACACATAGGAGCATAAATTAATTGTTTTGATTGGTTGATACTTCATGTGTGTTTGAGAGGACTCCAATTGACAAAGAGACAGATAACTGATGACTGGTTAGCCAGTCAGTCGGCCACGCCCTATGCCCCCTGACCTTTTGGTGAATCTCCTTGCTGAGTGTGAGTGCATAGCGAAGCTCTGCGTCCTCCAGAGGGGCCATGCTAGTCTGGGGGAGGTCAGGGGTCAAACGGTGAGTGGGTAATGTAGTGAATAATATTTTACATAACCCTCTGTGTACACAGGTGCTGCAATGGATAAAAACTACAAACAACTTAGCTCTAAGTATGGTACTGTAGCTTCTTATCATTACACTTTAATCGTATCCTGGCTCTGCCTGCCTCCAGTAGGCTGCTTTTGAAATACCTGCTCCGCTTCTTCTTTACTCATGGCCAGTGCCAGCTGGAGTTGCAAGTCCTCCTCTCCAGAGCTCTGAGGCCAGGCCTGCTCAGGGTCTGCCCCTCCGGAGTGGGAGCCCAATGACAGGCTACCCCCCAGGCCCGGTGCTGAGGGAGCTGAGGAGGCTGGAATGAAAACAAGTAGACAAAAATAAATGAGTCCTAAAAGTAAAATGCACATATTACCATATGTCCATATGAAATCACTTGGGGGGAAGTATGTCCTCTTAGCTCAAACAAGAGTCAGTCTCATCATCTCCTTGGAACAAAACAGCCCATTATGTTGTAGTGAGCCCACCCACGGTTCACAGCTAGATCAGTGTTAAACACTGGTTAATGTAATTATCTCACCACTGGAAGTCTGTGCCATCTTCTCTTTGGTTTTGAGGGCGTGAATCCTCTCCTCTCTTAGTCTCTCCTCATCTTTAAGCAGTGTCACCAGCTGTTTGGCTTTCTCTCGTACATTGACCCCCTAGAAAAACGTATGTATAAGCATGCATGTATACACCAACAGTGAACATTCACTAGTGCACAATTTTCTCTGAAATACATGCAGCAACACAGTTCAATGTGTCTAGCATTGAATAAAAAGCACAAATTAAAAATGCCGTATCAACATCTTTTATATCATCTGTTATATCTCCATTTGTTAGTTTAATAGCTTGCAATCTCACCACAGTTAAGTTATAGTCAGCCCATAAAATGTTATGGCTTGCTTTTCACTGTATGTTTGTACAAGAGGTTAGAAAGACATTGTAAAATGTCCTTGAATGAGCCGTGAGTACCATGTTTGACAATGTGTGCCTGCATTCCACAAAGACAAAGGTGTTCCTGACTAAATCATTGCTTAAGCTTTGGTTTGTGTATAGTTTTGTGAGGCATGGGAGTGTTTGTGTACCTGGTCCTTGCCATCTCTGTCTATATATTGGAAATCCTTGAGGGTCTGTACTGCGTATATGTTCTCTCGGCACTGTTGGGCAACACGTTCTGAACCTGTCTTGATCAGGTACTCCATGAGAGTCATAGCCTGGTACAAACACAAATCACAACCAGTGACCATGTGCAGAAAAGGTCTGTATGCTGAGGTAGTAAAACTGAAGGTCTTTAAACAGTTAAAATACCAGAATTAATCTCTCTACCACCACCCACACCCATTCAAACACATATATACACATATACACAAATCCACACAGACACACAAACCTTGTACACATGTCTCCAGTTCTTGCCGTGGTCATTGAGGCGTTTCCACACCATGCTCATAATTTCAGAGAAGGCCACAACATTGTAGGTCAGATCTGCTATCTCTGACATCAGAGAACTGCTGGGACCCCATGGGTCATTGGACGTCGCCTCTCTGACCTGGACAATATCACAGGAGCAGGGGACAACCTTCATTTATCCTCAATCCAAATAATCCTTCATAAAAATAACTGCGCCATTAGTTTGAGTAAATTTAACAGTCCACACTGTTCTGCATTCTGGGAAGAGCAATATAAAGTATCAATCAGGACACAAGCTGGAGAGAGGCACAATGATGATGAATGGATAATGTGATTACATTCACTCAGATAAAAAGAGGAGGAAAAGCGAGGAGGCATCAGGGAATTATCAGACAGTGTGCAGCTACAGGGTGTCCGATGTAAAAGCTAGAGTTAAAACACGCATGCAAGAGGGAAGTTGGTGTACAAATGAGGGGAGGAGAGGAAAGGCCAGACAGGCAGATGAATACAACCTTGATTTCGGCCTCGGAATAGTTGTGGACGATGTTCTTTACTTGTCGCCGTAGCGATGAGGTCGACATGGCAACCGTCTGGCCGTCGAGTTCTGCTGCAATCTAAACAGCAGATGGGGAAAAGGACAGGGTTGTAAAATACAGTTGATATAATACAAAACAAACAAACACAGGGCAAAGAACATTGTTAATAACAGTAGAGAAATATTAATAGGAGTTAGTTAACACTACTAAAGTAGGAAGGTATATAGGGGAAAGAGTGAAAAAGCAAAAAGACACAGAAAAGACAAGACTATGATTACATGTACGGATATCTAGGCAAGGAAGTGGAAGACCTTAAAAACAATCAGAGTGTGAAAGATGGGGCCAAACTGGATATCAAACTCAACAGTCATGTGATTCTTGGTGTAAAAAGAGGGAGAGAGACAGTGTCATGTGCACCTGTTACACAATAATGATGCAGGGTAAGAGTCTCTCCTCTTGGTATCTTTGGGTTTCTCTGTCTCCAGCACCACTTGTTCACGAAGTGCTTTGTCTCAACTTCTCTGTTTCTCCCCGTGGCGACATTGGGTCCCAAAACCACAGGCTTAGGGAGATAAAAACTGTTGGGCAAGATAGAGATGGGAACTGAGAAAAATCCCTAACCACCAACAGACTGCAGCCAATACACAAATTTACAAGAATAATTCAACATTTAAAAGGACTAACTTCACAGTGACCATTATGAGAACAAACAAAGCTGAAACTGAGGCTGATACAACCATGGCTGATACTTGGATACACCATGTTAGCCAGATTTTCTGTCTTTAGTTATTAGTGTCAAGGCCCCTTCACCCTTAATGCTCTTTATGACTCTCTTAAGACTGACCGAAGTTTAGTAACAGGCTAATTTAAGAACCAGGGGGCTAAATTCTTTTACTTTGTTTCTCATAAGTGAAAAAGAGGATCAAAAATAACTGACTGAATTCTAGCAGCATGTTTCACATTAATGTTGTCAAGGAACCAAGATTTCCAGGAATGAGACACATGCCATTCAAGTTCACATCACCATTTCAAAACTATCTCTCAATTACAAGCCAGCCAACATGTAGCTACATATATCAAGCACATCCATGCTACTACTATCACTGTGTTATAGGTAAATAGTGCAAAACTTTGTGAGAGTAGTAATGAATAAACATTTCTATAAAGTAGTAGGCAACAATAGAGGTCCCAGAACAGCACCTTGGAGTACTCCACACAGCTAATCTATGCTGACAGACATAATGTGTAAGCCAACAGCGAACACGCGATCAGAGAGATATTACATGGCAACATCTGAACTTCGAATATAGTATAATCATAAATGCCAGACGCCAGTTCACGTACCTTAGAGACATCCACCATCCTGACATTTTTGAGTACAACAGTATCTCTACTTTACCAAGAACTGTCTCATACACACACACACACACACACACACACACACACACACACACACACACACACACAGACAAACATACCCATCCATCCACCCACATGCACGCACAAACACACTCACACACATTTA
>OMKZ01002753.1:2949-22370 GCA_900302535.1 Neoniphon sammara | reverse complement strand
AATGCATAAACCTTGAATGTATGGCCTGTAGGCCTCAGGAGTCATGTCGTCATCTGTCTCTGATTTGTTAGCATCCGTGAGACTTCCGGATTACAAAACAGATTAATAGATTAGAATAAATGAATGGGGTTTTCATGACTCCTTTGAAATAATCTGTTTATATATGAAAAAGGCATGTTTCAAACATTTTTTTCAATCTGAACACGATTGGTATAGTTTTATGGCTGACAAGAAATGTTTAGCCCCTCATGCTGAGTTGTAGTGATTTTCCTCCTCTTAATACTTTTTCTGTTTCCTTGAACAAAGAGAACAGATCGGACAAAGAAACGGACACGGGAGCTGCTAACCGGCTGTTTTTTATGGCTCAGCGGCAGCTAGAATGATTCTAGCGGTAAATTTATTACAGAACAGCAGCTAGGTATTTAATGTTCTCTGCAGTGTCGACTTCTTGTTAGCGAAATTATTTTGGTTGAAAACTGGCAGCAGAATTCACTGGATCCGGTCTTGTCTAAGAGAGAAGTGCGTAGATAAAATCGTCCAAAGTTTTAAACAGCAGTTTAAATCACAGACTGTGACAGGGATGATGATGTGAAAACACTGGATTTTCCCCAGAGAAAAAATTAGTTGGATCCAGAATTCTGTATTTTGCCAAAGGTTTGTAGTCAATGTTACGTCAGACTTCAGAGGTCCATTAGATTAGTCAAATGCTTTTTCCTCAATTTAACTCTGCTGAGGTGATGCAATCGAAAACAAATCATCTGATTTCTGCCTGTAGAATATTATGTGTACAACACTGAGCCTGTTGCCCCAGAGAATCTCAAAGTCGGAGGTCTGATGTATTCTTGCATTTACTTCCTTATTCTGTATCAAACAGAAAACCTCACAGATCTAGCCTCGCTCTTTAAGATGCTTTATGAATATTGCCCTTTTGTATTTTGTATGCCAGATCACTCTTTCTCTGAAATAGTGAATTTTCTGGAATCACTTGCACCTTATGCTATTACTTTATGTCTGGTCACTTATGCAGGTATTTATATGGGAGAAAGAGAGGGGGGGGTATATGACATTATATTGCACAAGGCGGTTCATTTGTGTCACGGAGTGCCTGTGTGCCAGCTGATAGTATTTGGGATACAGTTGGTGGTAGTTGTTCTTCAGCATGGTGTGCAGTGTGTTCTCCACTTTCTTTAAATTGATTGTTGTGCGCTTGATTGGCACACAGGTGCTCTCAATAACAGCCCTTATGCAGGGAGTCATCTGATTGGAGGAGGACAGCATAAAAGGATGGAGCCAAAGTAGGGGGGGGGGTGTTCTCCCTCCTAAGAAGCGTCACCTCCTGCACCCGCAGAGACCTCCAGGAGCTCAGGGTGGTCGCTGTCAGCTGGACCGGAGCACACGGACTTCAAGGCCCAGGCAAACACAAAGGCTCTAGTATCAGCCCCATAGAAAGTGGAACTGCCCTCCTTTATTTTAAACAAGATTTTAACTTTCAGATTTTACTTAGTTACCACTGCCTTTCTGAACTGTAGAATAAACTGTTTCTCTGCTACTTGATTCTGTGTTGGATGTATTTGATACCAGACTATCAAAGAACTGTGTGACTAGTGACACTACAAATTTGCATTGGCTGTAACTGGATGGTATTTAATTTCTTTTTTTCAGCTAGCTCTTACTTGAGTATTAAGGTCATAGCAACTGGCAAAAATCTAAATAAATCACAGTAATCACAGTTTTAATATTAAACGCTGGTAGGACTAATTTACTGGTTGAGTTTGCCACAGTTTCCATCTGCTTCGCTTACTTGCCAACATTCACGACTCTCTGGGGAAACTTTTTCATGCTCTTATGTTCTCCTGTGAAATAATTTCTTCAAGTTTTCTCCTGTATTGAGATCAAATTAAAAAAAAAAAAAGAAATTTGTACATTTACTTTGTTAAAATTAGCAGCACAAACTTTCAGGCCCTGCACTATCAATGCTGTTTCCAAACAGTCAAAATCATGTTAGACCAAAAATGTAGTTTCTATGGTTACATGAGTGATTTTTAGAGACAAACATGCGTATGCCATCAAAAAGAGAATGAGCTGATCTTTCTCACTTCAGTTTGCATGCACACACGTTCCTCGAGCTACAAAAAAACAACTAAAAAAAAACCTGTCTGACCAGGCATGAGTCCATACACAATCTTGCAATCTTGGGTGTATAGCACTTTATCTTCAACTTAAACTGAGATATAAATGGATTAGCAATTTGTTATTTTATGAATATTTATTTTTGCCCTGCTGGTAGGTGGGGCTTAAGGGATGATGGGATGGGGCTAATGTCCATATATCTGTCTGTTCAACACAAATCTCAGGCAATATATCTTGAACTCTATTTGATTGATTGCCATTAAATATGGTTAGCATATTCATGCTCCACAGAGAATGAACCCTGTCAATTTTGGTGACCTCATCACCTTTCCTCTAGTGATACCCTAAGGCCAAAATGTCAAATATGCTCACAAAGCATCTAATTATGTAATTAGTGGATTGCCATGACATTTGGTGGGTGCATTCATACTCCTCAAGTAAAGACTTCTCTTCATTTTGATGACCCCTTTACCTCAGTGTCAATGAATTTGGAAAGCACGTTCATCAGTGAGGCACCAGCAGCACCAAGCTATTTTTTTTTCTTTATTTAAAATTTTAAAAGATGCCTTTGCAGTTGTTGTACAATAGTTTCATTGTCATTTTCTCAAGCTTTGTTATCTTCTGGATAAGGCTTCCCACCTCAAGTATGACATATGGCCGCACTGTGAATGAGGAAAATGATAGGGTTTTTGTTCTTGGTCTTTTTCTATTTTTTTTCTCCTTCTGACTGTATCTTGTCTGAGAGCTATCTAACATTCATAGGGGGCAATAGATACAAAATTGCATTATCAATTTTAATGCAGTCATTGCAGTTCCATAAATGCCAACTTAGAGGTTTTGCACAGACGGTGAACCACCCCTTTTATTCTCATCTTACTCTGTTAACTGGGGTGGGCAATCCCCTTCTCTTAATATGGACCTGGAGGAAACCACAGCACACAAAGTCCTGCGGCTTTAAGCTAAACCTCAGCCATGGCAGGCTATCATGCAGTCCTACCTAATTTCGTCTTTGCCCTCTTTAATCCTGCTTTACAACAGTGAGATATAACATGAAGGCTTAATGAGTTACTCTCTGAAAGCTCTTTAATGGGTTTTCCTGGATTTTTCAAACTTTCACATTGCAGCGTACAACAGGAGAGGTTCTGATCTTTCATGTCCTTTGATTCCTTTCTTGAAAAAAAAAAAGTCAATTTGGGCAAAAAAAAGTCAAAGTTTGAAAATGAGTATCAAGAGGTTGAAGGCGTTCAGAGAAAATATCTAATTAAAGCACATAATGAGATTTTCCTGTGAATGGTGTGTGAACGGAGCACTTTCATCATGGGTACGGATCACATTGTGTCTCAAGAATGCTGCATTTCAAAAGGCTCAGTTGTCATAGATGGTGAAGTACAGCCATGAGCAAACCGTATTCAAACTCTTCAAATGGGAAAGTGCAGGCTGAATGATTTTACAGTTCAGTGATTCTCACTCTCATATGCAGACTAATGAAAATCTTACATCTGAATAATATATTCATTCGTTCAACTCAGGTCCTCGTTGAGTTTGTGCTTCTGAAGTTTACCTTACTTTAATTAATCTTACAAATGTGAGGTTTCACTGAATGTAATTTTGATATATCATTGAGGAGCTGTTTATGAATTTGTAATGAGTCTTAAATAACATCTTCTTTATCACTTACATGGTTTCCTTGAGTGGCATGTGAGAACTGATATGGAGCTGGATGGGGAGAATTTAAAATCATGCAGTACAAACACTCACGCTCTTTCACATCAGTGCATAATGCTTTAACTACTCATGAAAGTGAGAGCTAAACTAATTTTGTCTTTTCCGCTTTCACTTGAAGACAACCTGCAAACACGATCCACACGTCTGCTCTCACTGTGCAGCGTTAAACCCATTCTATGGGGAAGCCTGTGCACTTTGTTCTACAACACACAACTCCTGAAGACACACCTCTGACTTTCCAAAGCAAATGCTGCTCTGTGTGAGGGGAAGTCAAAGGAGGAGATGCTTAAGTACCCTGAACAAACTGTATTTTAGCGGACAGAGTTCATTGATCTGACAGTTGTCACCCACAAGCGTCACTGAGGTTTGCTGTGATCGGCTGAAAACAGTTCATGTCATCTTAGCTGACCATTATCGGTCGTTTTACTTTCCCCACTGCTTAAAGGATTATTCCAATGTTTTGGGCAAAATAGCCCTTTACTGATGTACCCAGAGTGAGACAAGATGTTCAATACCATTGTCACCTCTGTACGTCCACGGGTTCAGTTTCTATGGGTAGCATTTTGTCTTAGCTTAGCATAAAGACTTGAAGTCTAAAGGAGACATCAGCCTAGCTCTGTCAAAATGAAAAAACAAAACAAAACAAAAACAAAAACCTTACAGTAACTCCGAAGCAGTCTTATTTACAAAGGGTGTGTCAACACAATGGGGGCGGGGCTTAGATTATTCAACATATTGCAAAGTGAACTTCCACTTACCTGACTTAGCTCAGACGCTCGGTATTCATAAGGAATTGCTCAATCTTACAGAAAATGCTGTATTTTGATTATTGTTTTGTACTGTATGTGTATTTCAAGTTTGAGTGACTAAGGTAAAAAAAAAAAAATACAGGAATTTAATGTGGATGCCTCCCTTTAGTCTACAATATACTGTATAAGGATTACCGGAGAAGAAATAGCTCAAATATTGACATGCAACATGTTGTCTGTGTTTTGATGTTTTTTTCATATATTTCATATATTTCAGTGAGTAAAACCACTCCTGGTACATAAAGGCTCCTCTAAATAAACTGAGTCTGTTCAGTGACATCGACCTCGCAGGCTAGGCCGTCGGCATAAAACATCACACGGGCCCACTCTAATACACAATTAGTTGACTCTCTATAGAGATCATTTGAAGGATAAACAAGGCAAACATAACACATCCAAGCGAATAGACACGGTGCATGAATCGAATATGGTTTGACAGCTCTGGGGTGATGTTTCAGGCAGCATTTATGAGTACTTGATTAGGGCGGTAAAGCCGTCATTAGGGACAGCTGTCTTTTTTATTTGGCACGTCGGGATGAGAAGCTCGGTGGAGGCTCACATCTCTCAGGCTTGTAATCTTGTGGAGTAACGCCTTCGAGACATCGTGGGCACGTATGTGTGTGCGTGTGTGTGTGTGTGTGTGTAGGCAAAAGGCGGTTATAAAAAGGCAACAAGATCAGTTCGAGGGACTGCAGAGAACAAACGTTTCTTTCTGCGGTGGCATCACAGCAGAGATGAGCGTAGGTTTCCATGAACGAACGCGTCATTGCTTTTTAGTGATGAAGCCACCGTGATCAAACGCCAAGATGTGGGGATGTAACTTGCCAAAAAGGAGTGAGAGTGAGAGAGAGAGAGAGAGAGGGAGAGAGAGAGAGAGGGGAGTCTGAGACAAAGACAGAGCGAGCCTCGAAGTATCTATCATGAGTCTATCTTACTGGGAATGTATTGACTTTCTTAACTATTAGCATTCTGTTGTAACCTGTTCTATCCCCACAGGCCACCAGAGGACTGTTGAAAATAGAATCCGTCTCGCTTCAAAGCCAATTATCACCTCTTTTCCCTTGGATGTGAAGGGCATCTACATAATGTTGTACAAAGTCCTATTTGCACAAGAACAGTATCACCATGGGAGTTCTGGCAATTGTAATTATCACTGAGGTCACCGTAATTATTGCCTCATGTAAATCTGTCCAGGCTGTAAATTTTGCCAAGAAGTGAAATTATGAATTTAGTTGTTGTTTTCATTTTTAATTTACACTTAGAAAATAACACCAACTGAATCAGAGCTGTGAAGGCCCTTTAACCCAGCACATACTGGATGTCAGGCGAGCTCCCACTCACAAATGGAAGAAAGCATCGCCTAAACCTCGATGTCTAAATTAAAGAGGCACTTGTATGTATAACTCATGTTTCTGCAAACACTGTAATCCTGCACAGTTTGAGTCTGTTTAATTCATTTATTTATTGAAAACTTTGAAAATGCAAACAATTAATCCCCCATTTATATCTGAGGTCCACAAAAACAAAACAGAATTTTTGCGCTCTGTGATGATGTTTTCTTAAGCTAGCTAGGGTCAGCTCATGCGTACTCATGCGTGTACTCGCACTTCAACACCATCTGCTGTTGAAACACAAAATGATGACATTTATTTGCCTGAGGAATTAAACTACAATCTGAGACAGAAGACTCTGACTTTGGATGTTATTCTGATTTCTTTGCCTTGCATGCTAGCTCTCTGTCATACTTTGCAGTGTTCAGGGTTTTGACCAATGGCAGTGAATGGCATAGACAGTACAGGCAGTTGCCTAAGGCAGCAGCTGGATAGGACTGGCAGAACGCTGTTTTATTTATTACTGTAGTATTAATTTCAAAGTAGTTCCCTTCCTGCCTCGTGCAGTGCATCCCATCCTCTGGGTCACCCTCCTCCTCCCTGCCTGCTGCACCCAAAGGAGACTCAGTCGACTTGAGGGATGGGGAGATTTGTCAGATATCATCACACCACACCGCACAGGTTATATCTGAATTTATCAAAACACAACATGCAAGCAGGCAAATGAATGTGCCTTTCCCTGTCATTTTAGACAAAATATACTTACAGAATATTACCCAAGCAGCTGATAAAAAGCAGACTGCACATTTGCAAAAAAAAATTCACTCGTCTCATATTCGTCTCATATTCAAGCATGATAGTCACGATAAACACACCATGAAATAAGAAAAACTCCTTAGTCATGAAAAGGTTGAAGCCATCAAGTGCACAACTTGAAAACAACAACAATACAACAATAATAAACAAACAACAATAAACAACGATAAATTGTATCAATAATAACTAAATAAAAGAAAAAAATCTTAAGGTTCTAAAGAGTTCTACAGATAATGTTAGCTAGCTGGTTATGATTTTTAAGTGTAAATAAGATGTTCACTGGCTGCTTGCTAGCAAACAGCTAGCTTGATGTGTGGCTGAACTGCCTAGCTAGCATCCAGCTGAACCTTTTAAAATGCAAAAGAGAGCACCTGTAACTTTCTGTTTCATCTGCATTAATTCATGAAATAGATATGGTTCCACTTTCAAAGACTTTACACCATGCTAGCTTACTTCTCTTTATAGTGAGATTCTGCTAACACTTCAACATTTGATTTAATTTAAGCTTCATTGATTTGCCATATACCAATTCACTGTTGCATTGTTTACTTGTCTTCAGCTGCCACAAAAAGTAATTTTTACATTACTTCACATGATATAAAGTTATCAGGTTAATGACTAATGATAGCTAGCAATGGCTTCTGGGATATAGGCCTGTAATGTCATGTTAACTGAGCCATTTTTGTCTATTATTCAAATAGACTTGTGATGTAATGATACATTCCGGTACCTTTTATTCTGCTGGAAGAAACTATGTTAATACACATTAACACACATTAAACACACACATTAAAAGGCATCACTTCATATTCTCTGGAACTAGTAGTCACTGTGAGCTTTGTCAGAGGTCATTTCAGGCGCCTGGGTCTCTGTATTATAATAACTAATTCTCACCATAGGTCTTGCCAAGTGAGCTCCTATTGGTGATTTGATTTCATTGGGATTTTCTGTTTTTGCATCTGCTGCCAAAAAATATGTAAACAAAACCGGGAAACAAAATGATATAGGCAACCGTTTATGGAACAAAACTCAGCCTGGGTGGTTTTTGGTTTGGAGTCAAGCCAATTTCAAACTGATATGAATAATCAAATGAAAACGAGACCCCCTCCTGTTTGGATAAGACAGTAGATGGTCTCCAGTGAGCAGAAACACTGGGACATGTGGGCCACTGAGGAACATATTCATTCCAGGCACGTTGGAGCAGCCCTTATGGTATGAAGGGCCATTTTAATTGCCCTGGCTGATACCGAGGACCTTGGGGCCTTGGAGATTTTTCTATGACTTCTGTTTAATGTCCCATTAACAATAATGAACTTGAACTGACTGTGTGTTCACGCACCACAGAAACTGTAACTGTAATCCTCGGCCAGTGGAATCAGATTACTAAAGTGGAACTCTAATCAGGACCAAATAAAAAAATGAGAATAAAATCTGGCGGCTTTTTTTTTCAGAGATTATAGTTGCATCTCAAATTACCTTGTGGATTGCTGATATTAAAAGATAATCTAAATCACAATCCACCATTTCATTACTTAAAAAGAGCAGAAAAACTGGAGACTGTTAATTTTGTTTATGGTTTAGCTACAGTGAACCATGATTAATACAAGGAGTTACCAAACTAACTTTTCAGCCCAACAGTGAAATGTTTTCACCCATGTCAAGAAACTAGATGTGTTGTCATTTTAGGGGTCATCAACCCAACATTTAATAATGCTTGAATTGTTCAGGAACAGTTCCTGCAGTCAAGAAGGCCTGTGAGTGAGCACCAAAAAGAACATCGGACCTGACCGGGAGGCCCTTGGCCGACATCCCAGCCCTCTCTACAGGGAGGAGGCAGGTTGCGATGCTCAGCTGTTCAGCCCTCAGCAGGGACAGAGCCTCTCAACAGAGCAGCTCTGATTCATGTACAAAACACAGCCTCAACAGCCTGCATGGCTTTACCTCCAGCCTGCAGCAACTCCTAGCAAGAACAACGGCAGAAGTGAGAGCATACAGCCATCACAATGCAATATCTTCCATCTCACTGTTGTGTGAAATCTCCAGTTTTGAGGATTTTAATGTTTTACTTCAGGTTCTCTATAGGCTGAGAAAATTTTGTGTCCCTCAGGCTGATGAAGGCTTTTCAACACTCACTGTGAGTGCTGGTTAATAGTTTCACTTCATGTAATTACACTGGTAGTTGAAGTACTTCATGTCATAGCTTGATTAAAAGTTAGATTTTACCTCCAAGAAGGAGGTGAAACCTCCAGCAGGAGGTTATGTGATCGCTGTTGTCCATGCATCAGTCTCTCAGCAGGACAACTCAAAAGGCACTGGACAGATTTGCACAAAACTTGGTGGGACGGTTGGTCATGGGTCAGTGAAGAAGCGACAAATGTTTTGTGCCAACCGGTTTAAAGGGTGCATGGCGATGGGCGAGGCTTAGTACAAACAGGGACGTAGTTTCAAAGCACCTGCACGGAGCATCATGAAACCTGGTGGGGAGGTTTGTCACTGGTCAAGATGGCACTGACCACACTTACATGGTGACTGGACAAAAGGGGCGGGTCCTATGACAGCAACATTGCTGAAAAGGGACATGATTGCCTTCTTAGTATTTTATTACTTTTTGAAGGGTAGCATACTACTGAAACTACCAACTATTTTCAAAGTTACCAAAGTTGCAAAGTTACCTGTTAAATGTTAGAATTACTCTTTTATTTACTAAGCTTACATATAACAAAGTCAACATTCCTTCCTTTAACCTCTGTGTTGTTTGAGTTGTGGTCCTCACTGAGTGTAAGTGTAGGAGTGATGGACATCACTTCCAACAAAGAGTTAACAATGTAATAAAGCCATATTGGGTTATTTAGGCTGGACTCTAGTTTCTGAGCTGGAGGTGTCAGAGTGTGGCCAACAGAAACAGAGTCAACCATCCTTAAAATACAGTTTTTTGTTTTAAAAAAAAAATGAACAGCTTTCTCTTGAGGAAAGCTCTGGTGTCGTTCAGCATCTTCCAATGTTAAATAGCTGGAATCTTGCGAAACTAAACTTTCCACGTGGTTTCCTAAACACCGCCTAGTAGATAACTTCAAAATTCAAAATTGCATGGTGGTCAATGTAAAAAGAAGACTGTCGCTTAAAGGTTTTGGACATTTTGAACTCATTTAGGACAGCCAACACCAACTAATGGTTTATACTTTTGCATTTGTTCATGAGTTTCCCACATTATTTCACATTTCAGTGTCTTTACACTGTGGGGATGTCTGAATAATATATGGCACATATTAATCATTGTAAATGTGCAAATACCCTCCCTGCTTTGGATCTGATATTTGCATATTTATTTTCTGATGAATTGCTGAGTAATTCAGTTCCTTGTGAATTACATTAGTTTGCATGATGCGACTTTGAATTGAGTACTTATGTTCTGGCACATAAATGTAAAACTTTCTAACTCTATTTGAAATAATTACTCATAAAAAATGTTTCTTGATAGTTTCTTTCTCTCTTTGTTTCACATATAACACCGACTGTTTAAAAGCATTAAAACATCTCTATATAGATATTTCTGTGACAGGCTCTAAATTAAAGGGCAATTCCAATCTGTTTTTGAGGTTTAGACTAGTTGCTTTAAGTTATGCGTGCCCTTTATGTAACTCTTTGTAGTGTCTGCACCATGCTCTGTAGCTTTAGTTGTCAGATGTTTTGCTTCATTGTCAGTCATTTATGAAAAAGATCTTCCAGACTTGGTAAATGCTTGAGTGAGGTAATCCATTAGAGTATGCATGCTGCTTTGTTTAGTCAAAAAATCTTGATTTGACAGATTTCAGGAGCTTCTTGATTTTCTGTTTCTATCCACTGGTTAAGATTGTCTACATTGTGGATTTGCTTTCCTTTCTCTCCTGATGGTGTTAATTTATATTGTGTTTCCTGGATTTTATATCTCTAAATACACATAATGTATGTAGACCAATTTAAATATTTATGTGAAGACAGTAATAAATAAAATATAAAATCTCTACACTTATCTGCACATTAACTTCTAAGGTTGTTCTTCTTTTCTTCCTATTCATTGACTCTGGGTTGATGTGGAAGTAAGTTTTCCCTCTTCCTCTCAAAGTAATTTGAAAAAAAAAAGATAAAACACCTTTGCTACTAACCTAATCCCACTTCTAATTTCAACCCTAAATCCAAATCTTACTCCTAAACATAATTCTAATCCTATAGTAACCCCTTGACAAAGTGAGGACCGACCAAAGAGTCATCACTCTGAAGGTCTAACACAAACTGGTTCTCACAAAGATAGAGGTATAAGAACACACACACACACACACGACACACAGTTGCTGAGGAGTTTCCTCCATGGTTTAACGGTGTTTATTGTGAGATTAAAATGGCACAACAAGGTGCTTGGGGTGAACCATAAAAGGAGCAATCAGCATCCATCTCATCCAGGAAAAGATGGCGTTCGCTCCACTCATGGCCGCAGGTGATGAGTCCAACTTGTTTTGGATTCTGTTTATTTGATTCAGAGACAGCATGGTGCCAGACTTTCATATCATAACAGGGTTATTTTGTTCCAGCAAGAAACTACAGGCCAGGCTCAACAGGGAACAGAGATGTGTCTTTTGATCCCATGATGAATATTCCTCCTCAGCGTTTGTCTCCAGGTTTTCTCCATCACTCCGCCTAATCACACAGGCTGCACCTATTCTTTCATGGCTGTGAGGATTCAATTTAGCCTTTTAGGCTTGATTCAGGTGGACAGTGTGACACAGTCGACCTTAAGAGAGAGGGGTAATGAAGCTGTTGCCGTGTTTGTCGACAAATCCAAATGCCCTCCTCTGTTCTACCAGCTATTACAGGGACCTTACAGTCCTCAGGATTACAGCTATATTTAAACAGTGAAGAGCCTCGCAGTGGCAGAGAGAAGAGCTGCGTACAGTCCCAACAGCTAACATGAAATCACTGCAGAACAAGTGCTGTTTGTGTGTTAATGCATTCATTAATGTCACCATGCACTACCTGAGGTGACTGCAGAATTATCATTTTATTTATAAGGCATGAAAGGTGCACAGTCAAAATGATGCGACTTTCAAATGGATTAAAGACGTGATGGTGGACTGTTCTCTGCTCCATCGTAGTCACCTTACACCTTACTCATAGTCACCTTACACGTTTACATGCACACAAGAAACCCAATTACTGAGAAAACCCGGGTTATGCTGCCGTACGCCGATTACTGAAAATCCCGTTTACATGGACTCCTCAATGATAGGGTTTCTCCCCCACCGCGACCTCCTCCAGCCTGTCACTGTTTACCGGGCGGCAGCAGCTACTCGCAGCCGGATGTCAACCGATTTCTTAAAGTGCATGTAAACGCAGTTAGTGAAAACATCTACAGCCTCAACCAGCCTCTATAGGACACTCTACATGGACCTCAGAAGTCATGATATTGCCTTCAAACCTTTACCTAAATGTGGGATTCTGGACCCGGCACATTTTTTGAGGGGAAAATCCATGTGGTTTTCACATCATCATCCATGTCACTGTCCGTGATTTCAGCTGGTGTTTTTATCTGCATGTTTCTCTCTTAAATGGGACTGGATCCACTGAATTCTGCTGCCAGTTTCAACCAAAAGTCATAAATTATTTTGAGGGTATTAGGAAAACCCCATTAATTTCTCCCTTAAAATATTTCTCCCTTAAACAAACCTTTTTTTTATTATTGTTTATTTATTTATTTTGGATGCAGAAGTCTTGAAAATCAAAGATAAATGATGACATGACTTCTAAGGGCCCATCAGACTGGATTTGTGGGTAAATCTGCTGTATTGTTTTACAGAATAAAGGGAGACTGCTTTAAGGCACAAAAAGGAGCTTGTGGCAGATGGTGTAAAGAGTGAAAAGCCAAAAATCACTTCCCAACATGAGATGTAACGATACAAAAACTCAAAATCCCAATTATTATGACTAATATTATCATGGTTTTCAACATTATCCTGGTATTATTAAAATATGCTGAACATAATTACTAATTAACACTGAAATCATTTCACCATGGTTTGTATTAAAAATAACAACTTAATTTATCAACACTATGAACTGTCTACATAAAAATAATAACTCAACCAGTGCCATATGTTAACATACAAAACACATAACACAAATATATCAAAGGCATTGTGGGTAATTGAGAGGTCTGAGCCTCATGCACATGGCAGATAAGAAAGAGACTGACTGATGCCAACTTTAGCTGATGCTGGACAAATAAATACACAAATGAAAAGAAAAAAACAACAACCAATCAAGCTATCTTGGTTATCATCATAATTAAAATTTGAAACAGTATAACTAAACATCAGGTATTTTTTTCATGGTTTATTGTCAAAAAAGTAACTGTTCCTTTCCTGCAAGGGAGCAAGCACGGTTAATTTGACAAAAATACACTGATGTTTAAAACAGACACATGCTGCACTTTGTAGGAAATACTCATTGCAAAGTATTCAGTTCAGCTCTCAGAAATTGAATATTTTGACTGAAGAGGCCCTTTGAAAGGTGAAGTTTGCCCATTCACAGGGAACCTTTCACTCGTCACAGAGGCCAGAATGTGCAGTGTGTGGCCATTCAGACAAATACTGATCTCACAGTGAATAAATTACCAGCAGGAAAACAGGCAAAATAGCGCAGATAACAGCGAATATGACAAATACTTGTGCTACTCACCCACACTAAAATCAGCAGTTTTGTACAATTAAAGTAGTTCATTACACAGACCATTTTAAGTTTCCTGGGGATTTGATATAATCCTACACATTTACTAAGCTTACTCATGAAGAAAGCTGGAAGAGTGGGAACGAGGTGGGGGTGGACCGAAGAAGACATCAGCCAAATTTTCACTAAACAGCAGGTGAAGTGGATACGCAGTGTGCCGGATGTTCTCTTGCATGGCTTTTGTTCAGTCTCTTTGAAATAACACACGCAAATGCTGCTACTTGTCCTGTTTTCCTGATGGAGTCGAGTTAAATAAATATTAAAAAGTGAAATTTCTGCAAAGTCATGTTACTTCTTCTTGAGCAGGATATTTCAGTGCTGTTTTCTTGGTCCCACTCCTGGTGTTTCGGTTCCCTCAGCGTGACTCAGACTGGGTTTGAAGTGATTAAAGATGTAAGAGAAATGAACGTTCATCTCGGCTGCAGCCTAACCAGAGGCAGTTGTGGGCACATCTGCACACTCCTCGTTCACATCTCCCTCTTCTTTCTGCACCCGCAGGCTCAAATCAACACCTAATCATCTGCAGGTCGCAATGATTGAGTAGCAGGCTGCAGCAAATTTGTTATCCACTCCTCATAATTTAATTACAGAAGGCACACGGGAATCATTGCTGCTAATTAGATGTGATCCATACCTAGGGGCAGAATATGACCCTCAGATTTAGAAATTAAGAATGTGAATATTTAGCCCAATGCAGCAAATCGATACCGCAGTCTGTGTCTGAGAGGGATTCAGAGTGGGGCTGCCATGCACCTGCAGGCCAGGTTTCACTGCAACTCTGTTTGGGACTTTGGAAACGGCGCACTTTTTTTTTTTTGGTAATAATTTTTGGTAATATTGCTAATGGCTTTCCAAGAGTGGGGAAAACAGATGGATTGATGGCTGAAAGCAAGGGAATGGAGCACGAGCATGAGAGAAAAAGCGGGAGAGAGAGAGAGAGGGAGATGGTGTGCCTGGCTAGTTTTTCCATTTCTCAAACAATTATGTCAATACGCACCCTCACAAACTTGACGTAATTTGCAGCAGACGATGAAGGGAGATCGATGCACTTCGGCCCATGTGTCAGCATCTTCGGGCGAACTGAAATGCACGCAGAAGTGAAACCACGCAGATAAATTGATGAGCGATGATCCTCTTGGCCACCCAGCAACCCCCGCCAAACCCTGCCAATACACCCAGCTGCCCAGAACATGCACACACACACACACACTCACACACACACACAGGCACATACACACACACCGTCGCCACCCCTGAGTCCATGATGGCGCGACCATCTGCCCCCAGCTACAAATGGAGAGTGAGTTCTTTTTGACCGTGAGCAAGATGCTCTGGCTAATGGGGCCCTGGCGTCTGCGTTCACCTTCACTGCCAGTTCTCATTAGAGGGAAAACAGCACACAGCGCCGCCCGGCCAGGCCTGTGATCTCGGGCGCTGCGGACAGCGAGCGTGCCCACCATGCGCACAAACTTCAGCTAAAAGCGAAAACTTCACTCACAGCAGGAAGCGGATTTGTTATGAGTGGACGCTCAAACTTGTTGAAGTTGAAGCTGCATCCTACAAACCTCCAATACTGACTGAAAGCCTTCACTAAACTTCTATAAGGAATGTATAAAAGAAGGAAAGGACATTACATCATAGCGGCAGCATTGCAAAATTTCACTGGCGGCACACGTTGGTGCCACTAATACTGAATTCAATGGGATAGTGAGCATTGAAAATCTCACTATAAACCATTATATACATGCTGCTTGAACTGTGACAGGACAGAAATTCAACTATACAACAAAGCACACTTTACATAATGCAGAGTGGTGTTTTTTTTATTTAATGTGTGTTAGCTGCCCCTGTTTTTAGCCTGAAAACATCAAAACAGCCCGGCATAAAGCCCAGCTCTAGCTAACGTTAATGACATCGTGATAATGTTAGCCACATCCAAAAATAAATTTACATAAACCATATCTAATGTGAGCGAGTTAACAAACCCATTCACCACTGTGTCACCCGCACTGTAAGTTTCCAGACTCATGCGCTGCGCAGTGACATGGGGCAAGTGAATGTACACACCTCTGATTTTGCCGTTCATGGGTTCACGTGACTTTTTTGTTGCAGTCGCCGTCTTGAGGACCAGACAAAGACAAACTGGAAAACTAAACTGTGGATGTGTTTTAACTTAAAGTGAGTACTCATTCACCACTGTCTTTATTTTTGGCATCACACAAGCATAAAAATTTTGTCACAACCAATGTCAAAGATGCTAATCTGTGACGGCTGGTGACTGCACACAGATGTCGCAGCGCCACCTTGTGGACCACGTTCAAACAACAAGTTACCTTCTTTGTTTGTGAGCCATCGCTGCCTCTCTTGTTCAGCCAGATGTGTGATGTCACCAGCCAGCAGCGACGCTCTGCTGCGCCCGGTCCTCATGATGGCGACAAAAAAGTCACGTGACTGAAACCCATGGACTACACTTGTGCTTCCTTTCCCCTCCAGACTGTGTTAGTGTTAATCCAGCCCCGCGGCAAAACGCCTTCAACACAGTAACGTCTCAACATGAACGTGGTTATTAATGTTACAGCACTTTTGCACCAGAGGACATTTCAGTGTTTATGAGAGTGAAAAAAAAGATGGAAATTAGAGAAGTAGGACTAATTTGAGATGCCACAGCTGTGTGCAGGTGGAGCCTGGAGAGGCTCTGCAGACAATGGCTGCATTTACACTGATGAAATTACAGCTAATAGACTCTCAGTCAGAGTACAGTATTTACATGCACAGGATATTCTCTCCTTAACATAGTGGGTTAGTGTTGATGTATATAAATGTACATATATAAATGCCTCAGTTGTCATGAATCTCTTATGACAGATCATTTGATGGCAATTAGATATTAAGATTTTTATACTACGTATATTTTTATTTATTAGTTACAAGACATCGTGCCACACAAGTAAAAATTCATAGCTCCTTTAGGGCTGATATCTAATAAAATAAAGTCTCATAAGTCTCTTATGATGCGCTTATGTGTGTGTATGACTTATGCGTTAAAACAGCTATTCAGGTCAATTTAGGTCAAGTGTTAGCAAAAAAATAAATAAATAAATAAATAAAAAAATACAAAAAATTCATACTGGACCTGGTTGTTTGAAACATGAATAATATATAAAGGACAGATTTGGTGTTTTTTCTGTGGAGAGTGGAACTCATAAAAATTAAATGAGAGGAATATATTTGATAAATGATGGAAAAAGTGCTAAAAGTGTAATTGATTTGACAAATTCATTCCTGATTCATAAGTCGTCTTAATTAAAACGAGTGATCTGATTAAAACCCATTTAATTTGATCAAAACCCTCTTGTCTTTATCAAGAGCAGATCAGCTAACATCAAGTGTGTTTTCATCACACTACGCATCAATTCATGCCGTCATCAATCATTGATGCTTTTGTCTTTTCACTTCCGCCGCCACGGATCTGTGAGCCATGTGAGTCCGTCAGTTTTGAATGAAACAAAATGCAAACAACTTTTCACAGATACAAGGACACTGAATTTTGTCCACATATGCATGTTAATTTGGTTTGGGATTATCCAGGCTAACTAGTATCCACCGTGCAACACTATGGAGAGGCACAGCAGCACGTTCGGTCCTTCGTACCCACTGCAATCAGACTGCATAACCCTGCCCTGGACTGACCAAACCCTTCTTACCAACACACCGACCACACTCCCCTCCCTTCCTTATGGCCACGATGCACCTTATTTACTACTTACACCTGCACATACATGCAACTTATGTAAGATACAGTATAACAATTAGTGTTGTTTTTGGCGGCCTGTTTTGATTTTAGTTTTAGTCTAGTCTTTGTGTCAAACTGTCATTTTAGTTTTTATTAGTTTTAGTCATGTTCATACTCTTTTCAAGTTTTAGTCGACTAAAAGTCTGAGCATTTTAGTCTTATTTCAGTCAGAATAACCCGACTATTTTCGTCTAGTTTTAGTCGATGAAAACTGATGGCATTTTAGTCTAGTTTTAGTCAGTGAAAATAGTATTTTACTCTCTTTTTAGTAATGCAATTCTATTTAACCCAATCAATATAGTATAATTTCCTAGTATAGTATAGACAAAACCAAATTTTTCTTTTAGTCAAACCCATTTTACAAATCAAACATCTTATTATTATATTATTGTTACCTTAAACTCAAGAATACACCCATTCCAGACACGGAAGATGCTCTGGTCAACATATTTATTTTACCAACCAAACATGTTGGCACACACACATAAATTGGCTGCCTGGCCATGATCCCACCGCAGCTGCATCTAAATAATACCATGAGTGGGGATTGAGGAAGTCACCTGCATCAGCGCAGTGCAACACACAGCCTAGGAAACAGAAATACAACAAAATAATAAACGCGACTAAACATTAAAACGTTATTTTGTCTCGTTGCAAGACGTTTTAGCAGAGTTTTTATTTTGTAAACCACATTTCGTCTAGTTTTTGTTCGTCAACAATATTGCATTATATATTTTATTATAGTTATCGTCACATAACCACCATTTACATTTCATCTTGTCTCGTTTTCGTCACGTGATAAAGGTTCATTGACGATGATATTTCATCATAATTTTTGTTGATGAAAGCAACACTAATAACAATCAACATATTACAGTTCTTATATCGTATGTAATACATGTGGCACATTGTGACACATCCTCCAACCCAGACGACCACTTTTCCACATTTTGCGGGAGGACGATGTGCATATTCAGGTGTACAGTTTATTCTTATTGTTTATAAGCATTTTCCCATGTTACTGTTGTCTTATTAGTTTTTTATCATATATAAATACATGTGGCATTCATTGTGCAATTTCTTATAACTGTTTAACAGCACCGTGCCTTATCAATGTATTATGCACATGTTCCACTTACTGCCCTTACACTACCAGGACTAATGCTGCTAGATTGTACTACTTAGTGGCGAGTTTCTCATTACTAAAGCTAGTGGTCATGTTGTCCCATGTCCTGTTCCAAATGAAGGGAATCAACATTTTAATACGGCCTGGGTTGAAAAATACCGAACTCGTCCTTTAAGTGTTGCTCACACGGCCTTATAAGCACATTAGGAGCATATTAGGAGTGCATTAGTGTGTGGTGTATATATTTAAAAAAAAACAAAAAAACACAATGTTTAAACTATAGGGAGCAAAAATTTTCTGGGGCAACTTCTTTTTGGCAATTTTAGGCATTTTAATTGTAAAGATAAAAAATTCATAATACAGTAACACCAGATTCACTAATGCACGTTTAATTATGTGTTACATTTTTTGCGGGGATAAAATATTGGATTGATGCCTATATCCTATACAGTTAAAATTGTGATTTCTCGCATTGCAAAGCACCTACATTAAAGTGCTGCTTGTATAACTTGTATTTTGACTGCTCTGAATGATGAAAAAGGCATCAGGACAAAAGATGTGATGAAGAGAAAATTATAGACAGGAAGAAAATGGAGGAAAGAAGAAATGGCAGCAATGTCAGCGACACTCTTTTTCAGTCTGCGAGGGCTGCTTGTTCAAAGAACGAGCGAGGAAAAAGTGAAGCTGAGACGACTAAAAGGGGATTTGGTTCAAGAGAGTGGCTGGTCATTTTTTCTTACACAGATTAACCTGTGGATGTCAGCGCTCAAGTCCACTTGCTGCTTTTCTCAGACATCAAAGTCTCTTTCGTATTCTCACAGTCACACACACACACACACACACACACACACACACACACACACACACACACACACACACACAGAATTAAAGACTGAAATGGCAGTCAAGGCGATCTAATCATTCTAGCTCTACTG
>OMKZ01002746.1:17493-27500 GCA_900302535.1 Neoniphon sammara | reverse complement strand
GAGAGGGTGGGGAGTGGTGATCTGTCTCTTGTGAGCTCTGTCTCATAATGTAAGGTGGCACAGAATATTAACCTGGTAGGGGCCAAAGAAAAGGGGGCTAGAGATAAATGTGAGTGCGATCATGACAAGGAAGATATATGGACAGGAAGACGGCAGCAACCCGCTCATCACTTAACCCTCATTGACCCGAAGACTCTCATCACTCCTGTGCTAAACAAAGGTCATCGACCAACACTAATGGCATGCTGAGCTCACTAAATTTACCTTTTAATAAGTGTCCTTGAAAACAGAATTTTTTGTGATGATGCTAATGATCAGTCGTCACTGGCAACACCTGATAAATGATATAATGTCTCACACTCCACACACACACACACACATGCACGCATTTTGATTACCTTGAATACCATGTTAATTGCTGTATTACAATAAAACAAACATTAAAATAAAGTGTTGCATTTCTGTTGATATTTGTAGTGCATCAGAACCAATTTTACTGTAGGCATCTAAATAGCTCATATTTTAATTAAAGACCACATGAGAGGCAGCATAAGACTGTATGTGCATTTATGAATGCTTTAAGACTGATTAACAATATTTAATTTAGCACTTCAGTTTTTTTCTTCCCCACCAAGATAACTGGCAGTAAATCATTAATTTACACAAACAAAAAGCCAATGTAATTTCATACATTATATTAAATACAATTTGACTTTTTCCCCCATTAACATTTCAATAACATAACTGGTGCCATGTGCATTTTGTTATGTTGTGTTCGTTTGTGTAAAACACAAAAATAACAGCTAATAATAAAATCAGACTAATGTTAAATAATGATAAATTCATTATTTGAGACACTTACCAACATTTCCCACCCCCATATTACAGTGTATCAGAAATAAGTTTAGTGTACTGTTGGAGTGTATCACAGTGCTGCAAATCTGCTGCAAGTCTGACATATGTGACATCACTCTTTACTCCTCAGCAGGCTTTCTCATTAAGAGTTAAGGCAACTTCAACAATGGAGCTTCACTTAATAGCAACTTTCCATTCTATTTGTTTGCCCAGAGCTTATGTGGCTTGTATGACAAAGCTACGCCTAAGCTGTAATTCATCTACTTGTGGAGGGAAACTTTCAAGGCCCATTAATTCATGCAGTAGATGCTTATACCAGCGTAAAGCACATTTCCCTGCCTGTCCAGCGCACATTTTAGATGAGCCCAGCGACTAATTTGTTTAAAAACCAGCCGATCCATGTCAGCTTTTTAATGTAAAATACAACCACTTATGATTAAATTGGACTGTGTGCATCTCAAACAATGCCATACATCAAAGAGCATAGGAATTGGCTTTATTTCACCTTTTTTTCTGCAGCCGTTCATCATTACAGTACATAAAAAGCTGACCCCCCACTCCTTCGAACAAGGACGTATAACTTGAGTCCTAAGGACTGTAACTCCCTGCACAAGACACCAGTCTGGCCAGCCTCCAAGGCACAGTAAAACAGCCTCTATAAAACAACGCCACCATCAGTATTGCAGATATGCAATCCAATTGCATCTCATCAGTTCAGTGGTCACTCCTATAAAGGGGGAGTGCTGTCTACACTATTGCGTTATTCCAACACTTAAGTAAGATAGTTTATTCAACAGCATTTCTCTGGGGTTTTAAGACACAACAGATCCCTAACTGGCTGCGCATAAAAAAAAAACTCCTCACTTGGATAAATCCATTGGAGATGCTGCCTACCGGGCTTCCACTCACTAACAAGGTGAAAAGGGGAAAGACCATTGGCCTCGCTTTGAGTGGAGGGAGTTTCAACCCTATCTGCACTAATCAAGAACACAGATACACTGCAGTTCTCATATCCCTATTTGAAAATACACAGCAGCAACAGCAGCACAGGGTGGTAATGGTACACTGTCCTGGATCAAAGCAGCCCCGACCAACTGTAGGTAATGAGGCTGGATGTAAAAAAAAAAATAAAAAAATAAAAAATACTGTAATGAGCTCTGCAAGACAACATGAAAAAGTTGAGGGCACCAATGAGTCTTTGATGGTGTGTGCAGCGAGGTGTCTGCCAGGTAGAGGGAAGGAAGTCCTGTAATCCCAACCGCCCCTCGGTTACAGATGGCTGGCTGGACCGAGGCTAATACAGACGTTTGGCTAATTGACATAACAGGCCAGATTGGTGTGTCTGCACTGCCTGGCCTCCCCATGTTTACATTGGAGCCCGCTCACCATTACATTAGTCATTAGGGGCGCGAGCAAAAACCAAATCGAGTGAGACGGCAATGTCACGGATCCATGCAAACATTATATTTTTTCCGATTTTCTTTTTATTTCTTCGTCAAAATCCAATTCCTTAAGAGTGCCAAAACACAAAAATAACGCCTCAGTGTTTGACATTCTGGGGTTTTTCTGAGGAGCATAAATCACCGTCACACCGGTGTGGTGCACGGTTTTACACTCCATTAAACAAACCACAGTGTGTTGGTTGACGCTAGCCGAGGTAAATTTTATCACCGTGTCTATCCTGAGGTAGTTGCAGCAAGCCAAATAAAGTAACCGGTTGGTCAGGAAAGAAGAAAGACGCCTTATCGGACAGAGAGCCAACTAACCTCTGGGTTTAAACGTTTTGTGAGGCATTACTCAGCTCTACCCCCTCGGCACTTGGCACTTAACTCACACATCAGATGAAAATTGTATTAAATGTAAACATGAGCGATGGAAAGAAGGAGTAAATTACACCCAGGAAAAAAAAAAAAGACTGCCATCTAGTTAATCACATACAGTCATTCTACACGGCACCATGTGAAGTTAATAGAGCAAGCTGGGTCTTAGTAATGGGGGTGACACTCCTAGGCCAAATTCCAATGCTCTGAGCTTTTCATGTCAAATGAAATTAATGAGAGCTGTATTCTACCAATATAAATATGTAATTATTAATATGCGGTAACCATGATTCTAGAGTAACTGGAGCTGAAATCAAGCGGCACAATTAAATTTAAATTTTAGAGTTCAATATGTTCTGAGTTAACTACTAGAGGAAAGCTGCCAGAGGAGACTAAAAAACATCACAGGTTTAGGGGTAAGAACACAGGGAGATTCCCCTGTGCCTTCTGCAACGTGTCCCGTGGCCATGATATCATAGACTTGCAGCGCACGTATCATGTCCCTGATTCTGACTGGCCGTGACGGTAATATTGTCTTCTCCTGCATCTTTCTTTCCAGGCTAATAGCCCGCTAGCTTTAGCCCAGGTGGCTGGCCGACCCTGACTGCTGCCATATCAGGCAGAGACCTCTGAGCTGAAATCAATAGCCTGGGCTGAGGATAAAGCTTGTTTGTCACTGTGTCCCTGGTCTGTCCGTCACCATTCTCCGTGTCCTCCATCTGCTGTAGCCATGTAACCTGGCTAATGGGCTGTTCTGTACATGCGAAAGCCCTTGGAGAGACAAGATGCAAGATCATTTTCATTTAGCATATTGTTAACTGCAGAGAACAATTAGCCTGGAAGTTTGTAAAGTGATGTAGGGCGTAGGACCTGCACTAAAAAAACAAACAAACAAACAAACAAACAAAAAAAAAAAACAATAAAAAAACATCCCATTAACATATCATTTGCGCTCATATTTAATCTAAAAAAATGTATATATAAAAAAAAAATCTGACATTGGGATGACATAATGCCACTTGTTTCCAATGCAGTTTCACTTCAAGTTAATCTCTGGGAATGAGTATAAATATGCTGAAACAGGCCAGAATAAGGCAGATCAAGGAAGTGACACTTTCTAACTCTGGAAACAAGTCAATTGGCATTAGAAACAAGTGGAATTATCTTGTACTGCTGGCAGATTCTGACAGGCTTTTTCCACAGAAAAACAAGATTTTGAAAAGAATATGAAACTAAATGACTTGTTAAAATGGAGATTTATTTGCGCTGTGTGCATTTAATCCGACATGTTGGATATGTTATTTGGATCTCTGTATACAATTTAGGGTTAGGGTTATTGGGTTATAGGGTCACCGGATTTGCAATGAGCATTCATGCTTACATTAATGAAGGTGTACATTATTAAAAAGGCTGCAAGTGCTACGTAATGTTGAATCTTGAACTTTGCTATTGCACTTCAACACAAATCAAACACACAAGGACATAAAAAATGAATTAAAAAAAAAAAAAGAACAAGATAAAAAGTAAACTTGCTGCAGTCCTGAAACACACTACCCAGCAATTTTCAGCCTGAGACTCTGGGTCAGATAGATATTCCCAAACCAGCAGCCCATTCTGAGAGGAAAAGCCTGGCGACTCCCCGTGGCCTCACTCAGAAGCGCTGAGTTAACGCTTCAAGAGAAGCGAGAGTCAGACCTGCACCAGGAATCTTAAACTTTCGTGACCCAAGGAGAAATTTCTAGTTAAATTTGAGAAAGAACAAAATCAAACAAGGAAAGGAAAAAAAACAAACAAAAAACAAGCTCACCACCTGTAAAGTCCATTCATAATTCCTCTTCACCGGCTAAAGCAGAGATATCAATACAGCAGACTCTGATAACTTTACAAGCAAGCACCCTGCCCCGACTGAGAACTGGGCGTCGATTAATGATGGAAGCTGGCGACCATATTTGTCTGACCTTGTAGCGGATTCCTTTACATCACAGAGACAGACACTTGCTGCTTGCAGACCTCTTAAATCATAACCTTTTACCATGCTATTAAATAACAACTAGAGTGATGCAATCGTATACATTTTATGGATTTGTGCAAAACTTTTATGGAACTGTGCTCTCAAGACAGAAAAATGGCGAGAGCTAGAGAGAAAGGTCCCTGAATATGTGACTGAGGATGCTCAAACACCGAATCATCCGAGTCGTTTCAGTGTTTGTGCTTCCTTCTCCGAGCACATGTGCAAATATCCACACACCATGCACATGTACACACTCCCATGGCACACACACACACACACACACACACACACACACACACAGCTTGGCATGCCATGTCTACTTAGAGCATATGGCGCATATTTGATGTATTTTCCAAATGTCAGTCAAGGCCGTTCACGAGTGTCACACACACAAAAAAAAAAAAAAAAAAGAAAGAAAAAAGCCAGAATGGGCCAAATGAAGCCAAATGCAGCACTCACTCAGATACAAAACCACTTTTAACATCACCATTAGGACGAGCCTATTAAGGAAAACAAGGCCAGAGGAGCAGGAGGAATAAATATACCAAGTACGAGGAAATACTGGTATGAACAACAAATGTTAATGAGGTAGATGCTTTGCGGGTTTTCCTCGAGCCAAGGTACTTCAGCGAACACACATACACACACACACTCACACATCTCCATGTCCACATATAACATACACTCTATTCATTAAGATTTCCACCTCTCTGTCCTCGCAAGAAACATTTCTATAAGGTCTCTTAATTAACATGCACACCGATTAGAATGTCATGTTCCAGAATGGGCAGCAATCTGTCTCCCTGTCAGTCTCTCTTTCTCTCTCTCACTCACACACACACACACACACACACACACATACGCACACACACACAAACACACACATCTCCCAGCCAGTGACTTAATGGCTTTTTTCACCTGCACTTAGCACTAGGCTATAGACTCTGAATAATAAGAGGTAAGAATGGAGAAGAGGAAAGAAGAGGACACAGTTGGAGTGAGAGAGGGAGAGAGAGAGAGAGAGATGTATTTCATGGTTTGACTGTCAACATAAATGCCCTACTCTATAGAGCGTCTCATACTTCAGCCCTGATTTCCTCTAATTCTGCTTTATTGATGCTTGTCCTGGGAGTATTCGTCTGGAAACTGCCAGGCCTGATATTAATGTTAATCTATGTTCTGTCTAATTCACTGACAAGTGGTACAAAATAGATGCAGAAACAGTATAACCTCCTCAACTCCACATTAAGGATGAACTTTCAATATCTACTCTGAGTACAAAGCAGGTCTGGCTTCACTCCAACACGGTGCCTTTTCTCTGGGTTCATTTACGGGTGTTGGAGAAAGAAAAGAGTGTGTGCGCATGTGTGCATGTATGTGTGCCTGCATTATGAACATTTGCATTAGCCAGAAACCAAGGCCACTCAGATACCTCAGATTGTACTCAGAGGAGAGCAGAAATAGGTGCTGATAAAATGTGCTGGACCACAATGGAGACGTGTTATGCTGCATCTGAATGGGGCTGCTTTGTTGAGCACCTGCGGCGCAGTGCAGTCGTATAGAGTCGAGAGATACTCCAAACAGTGGGTAGGCCCCTGAGCCTCAGAAACATAATCTTTAGAGATAAAGGAGAAAACACACATACACAATTACAGCGAGAAATTGGAGTTTTATCCTCATTAGTGCTAGAAATAAACTGTGCCATAAAGTGTGAGAGCGTGTGTGCAGGTAGGTCCATGCATGTCTTTCAAATGCTCTTGTCATCAACTGCCAACACGGGATTGCCGTTTCATAGGAGAGCTACAATTTCCATCCCATAAACTGTGTTGAGACTGCGGATGGAAAAATTGACTATGTCATAGCCTATAACCAAACAATAAACAGAAAAACAGCAGGCCAGTGTTTACCTGAGCTCTCCAGGGCACATCTATTGGCGCGAGGCAGGATCCCAACTGCCGCTTTGGTGAGCTTATGATTCTATAAGCCACCGTGTGCGTGTGTTAGTGTGTGTGTGTGTGTGTGTGTGTGTGTGTGTGCATGCAATGTAAAAGCTCCCATAGGGAAAAATGTAGACTAATAAGAACTAATAAAGGTAACGCTGACCTTCTAATAGCTGGTTTCCTGCCAACCAGAGGGCTTGAAAGGCTGCCTTTGTGCGACACTGGGTGCTGTTTAGGCAGAGCAGTGCAGAGGTTAACTAAACCACGACCAAAGGAGACCTTTCTGTATCTGTGCAGTCAGACATGATTTTGATATGAAACACACACACATAGACACTGAGGGAAAGGGGGAAAAAAAGTTTCCCATATGTTTTCATCAGAAAATCATGTTCCAGATGATTTTAGATAATCATATGCTCCATTCTGATGGGTAAGAAGGAAACTTGTGAGTCAACAAATCATGTTGTAAGGGAAAACCTTGGGTACTTTATGTTTTTTCTTCAAATTATAAAGTTTCTGGATAGAAAAGACAATTAACTAGTACAACTTCTGCATTCAAACAACTTTTTTTTGTGCTGGTAGACAGAAACTCAGATATGAATACCCCCACATACTGAGTCAGATTCATTAAAAGTAATGATCCACCGGCTTGTAGTTGAAACTTCTATTAGCTTACTAGCTTGTATCCTTGCTTGCAGAGCTAATTTACCTAGCAGCAGAAGGTTGAGGGAGCAACTTGTGGTGTCTCTGGACCTGCTAATAGGCGAAACACCAAGTAATGAAAATATCATTTTCTGGCTTGTAAGTATTACTGGCTTCACAGTGCATAGCTCCTCGAAGTCAACATCTGCTTTTGGCAGATAGGAGCTGCACATTTAGGGTTCCCACTTTATGTCAAATGTAAAATTCCCTGACTTTTCCATGACTTAAGTATTAATTTCCAAGGCCTAAATATAACATGAAGTTCTTATAATTTTTTTAACCCTTGAACAAAATTTGAATCATGTTTTTCAGAGGTTTTATTAAAGATTGTCATTCAGTTTTACTCCGCAGAAGAAGCGAACATAATTTGAGTGTAAATGCTGTTTTTTAAAATTCCATGATATTCCATGACTTGTCCCATAATTAGTTAAATTCCCTGACTTTCCCTGCCAGGAATTGACTTTTCAAAATTCCATGACCAATGGACACCATGCACATTACACTGTGGGATGAACTGTGAGGACTGACCGAGGTCAAACCAGAGTGCATTAATGCATATGGTCCACAGCTGATTCTGCTTGTACTGGAAGATGTGTCTGGTGAAAACAATATTCAGTACAGATCTTAAGTTTAGCATCAGCTTTTGTTTTAAATTTCTCCACTCACAGTTGAGACTGGGGAACGTAATGTGTTATCATCGCTGAAGGGCAAAACCACTTTGAAGCTCTGAGACTTGTAAGGTCACTACTGGAAGTTGGAAGACGGGTCATTAGCTGTCTACCGAGGGTAACACTTACCATCACATACTTCTAATTAATGGTAACAAGAAGAATTAGAAGGATGGTAAAATCAATTCATGTTGGCATGTGAGAGAGCAAGTTGCAGATCAAGACAGATACGTAACAACATCAACAGCAGCAAGCACGCCTTTGTTGTTTGTTCTGGAGGCTGCATGATAACAAAGCAGCAAAGCAAGGTCAGAGTACACTGTGATTTTTCCTTAAAGGTTGCACCTCCACGGGACAAAAGAGCAGATGAATATTCTAGCTGAAGAGATAGGCAGCCTTGAAGCAGCAGCTGACTCCACCAGGAGAAACGTTCAAACACAACTCATTGTTTGCTCTCCCGGGCTCACCTGTTAACGCTTCGTCTGATTCCTCGCTGATATCTCTGTGGTCCGAATGCCACAAAGCCGAACCACAAGCTTTGAAAGGCCTTGAAAGAACATGGAAAAGCAATGGATACAGACAGATCCCTTGGGCCCTCCACCTTCTCACTGCACCCGTTTAGGTTGCTTCTGCACCATGGTTTATGAAAAAAAAATCAATGCTTAGATACTATTTCACTGTTATATATCATCAATCTGTGATGTCCAGTGCTTTTGAGAGGTATTTATACAGAGGTACTGCAATTTACATTTCTGCTGTACTCACTTTCTCTCAACCTCCATCGTCTACTTGTACTTTAATTAGTGATTTCCTACACTGAATGCCTATCAACAACCCTGTAACTCAGCTGTTTCCCATGGTTTCCCATGTACAGGAAGTAGAGAAAGTAACTGCAATAGTGATAGCAAGAGTGTTTTTTTCCAGCTGTAAAAAGTACATGATGCGCAACTTAAAGCTGAAATTTGTGCTGTTTTAATTTTTTTATTTATATATTGCTATGATATCCTTGTGTATGGTGGAGAATGGGAAAAATCTGAAATGGGTACAATTACCGTGGCTGGAGAACCTCCCCATACTCTAGTGAAATGTCCAAAGTATCAATCAGCTTGTTGAGCCGCACCTGTCCTGGTTGACAGCGCCAATAAAGTCTGTTCAAAACAAAACTGCTACACTGCAAACTAGATTAATCAACCACAGATGCAGCAGCTGCAATCTCAGATACAGACAGATACAGACAGATCAGGTAGTGCTACGTAGAAGTATATATGATATCACTCAGTATATATACTGAGTGAAGTATAGTACAGAGTGCTAGCAGCATGCATGTATGTTATTGTGAACCTACTGTCACATGCAATTTATTTTACTGTCAAAATTTCAACACTTCTGTAAATAATATATTCAGGTTTGTGTCAGTGGATGACATTTTCACTCTGCTAGACATGAGATGGTCCGCCATCTTTGCTGCAATTCGCTGAGACGGAGTGACAACATACAGAAGGTTACGGATTTTAGCTTTAAATACATTGCAGTATACCTTATGATGGACTACTGAGGCAACTGTGAGTAGAATAAATTGGTTACTCTGCCTCGTGTACGATTCATTTCTCCCTGTCTGATTACTGAAAGTTAGTGCAATACAGGGTGTCTAGAAAAATCCCTCGCTCTTTGATTCTGAGGGCCTGACAATAAAAAGCTGATGTTTATCGTTGCTGTTTTAGATTAAACTCCATTGTACTCGCACAGGGAATATCTCACTTTGATGTCACGTCATTTACTTTTGGATGGAATAAGAAAAATGTACCACCAAACAAAAACTAAAAGGACCCAGAAATGTATAGTGAATGTTTGTGTTATAGGTAGATATTTCCTTTTAAGTCAAAATATGTATGTGTGTGTGTGTGTGAGAGTGTGTGTGTGTGTTTCTCTCAGGCAGACACGTGCACTCATGCAAGCAGAAACAAGCACAAGAAGTGCCAAGCTCCCATTTTTCTGGAAACAAGGCAGCTGC